>JAVGWX010000014.1:6716652-6719152 GCA_036924085.1 Ariolimax columbianus
AAATTATTTGGTCGTAACCTAGGTTGTTTGTAATTCTTTATTCCTCTGACTAGAATAGATCCATTTGAATCTTGTTAGGTTGGTCAAGATGAGAGATCGTGTTGCTCATTGGGTTAGCAGTTCCATCAAACCATTGCCATTAAACCGCCAGACAGGCAAACCTTTACTCAAACAGTATCAGCCCAACAGGCAAACCTTTACTCAAACAGTATAAGCCAGACAGGTAAACCTTTTCTCAAACAGTATGAGCACGACAGGCAAACCTTTCCTCAAAGAATATGAGCCCGACAGACAAACCTTTACTCAAACAGTATCAGCCCAACAGACAAACCTTTACTCAAACAGTCGAAGCCAGACAGGTAAACCTTTTCTCAAACAGTATGAGCCCGATAGGCAAACCTTTACTCAAACAATAGAAGCCAGACAGGTAAACCTTTCCTCAAACAGTATGAGCACGACAGGCAAACCTTTCCTCAAATAGTATGAGCCCGACAGACAAACCTTTACTCAAACAGTAGAAGCCAGACAGGTAAACCTTTACTCAAACTGTAGAAGCCAGACAGAAAAACCTTTACTCAAATAGTCAAAGCCAGACAGGCAAACCTTTACTCAAACATTAGAAGCCAGACAGACACACCTTTACTCAAACAGTAGAAGCCAGACAGAAAAACCTTTACTAAAACAGTAGAAGCCAGACAGAGAAACCTTTACCCAAACAGTAGAAGCCAGACAGACAAACCTTTACTTAAACAGAAACATGTTTAGGGCGCTCCAGCAGCGACAGACCAATGCTTGACCTAGAGGGAAAAAACTCTGAGAGTGATCACTGATGTGTTCATCTCAAATTGTGCGAGTAGCCGCGCTTGTTTTGGTGAAACCGGCTATGTAACCTTCTGTGCGAAACTGCAGATACAAATAGATTTCGTGTTACAAATTGTCAAGTATTTGCGCAACGCAGTAAACGGTTTTTGAATTGTGAAACAATTTGATACACGTAATCGGAACAATATACATGCCGAAATATTGTCGACCACAAATATGATTCAGTCCAAAATAAATCCTTGATCTAATAACGTAACACATTTAAACCCTAGGTTGGCATGCTTTGTAGCAACAATGGCCCCAAGCAAGCCAAACACATATTAAAACCACTGTGAACAAATATACACCAGAATACAGAACAGATGAAAGTGGTTACCATTGGTTATCTGAACTCGATGTAATATTAGCAATTAATTTGAGGGAATTAGTCAATGTCTGAATACCGAAGTTCACATTGCTAGGTATGTGATATGCAAGACTAGTACTGAGACACGTGTGGGGAGGGGGAAGAGGGGATAGCTAACCTAATGTTCTATCTCATGTCATATCTATAGAGATCATTTCTGTCGCTTTGAGGTCCGTGGTTCAAATGCTGAGGACCTATTAGTCCTCTCTCTTACCTTCGCGACTATTGTCACTATCAATTAGCTTATTGCTCTGATTGTTTGTTGCTCAAAGTGTGGCCGGCTGACAATTGTAGCTTTCGAGAGTGTCAACAAGGGGTCTGTGTTATCAATTATAATTATTGATTTACCACATATTGTAAAGGTTATTACATAACAGCCTGCAAATGTTGGCGCAAGTGTAAGAGGGTTCGGGTAGAGTTGAGAACATTTTTCAAATTTCATGAATCAGTAAATAAAGTAGTAGAATTTGTATCATTACTAATAGTAGTAGTAGTAGTTATTGTTGTTGTTGTAGCATAAGCAGCAGCAGTTTCTCCGGCGTTAGTTGTCGATGATGTTAGTCGAAATGGCGTAGAAGTGAGACACCGGCTTCTCAAAAATCGAACGAAAGAAATCGTAAAACAGTGAAATTTTGACCCAATAGGAGATTACATTAAAGTCCCACAGAAACTGTTCCTCTTTCCAGCGAATACACACGTTAGCAATCACCTGTCTGTATATATATTTATATACAAGAGGCTTGTGATAAGTGTTTACATTGACTAAGATATTAGGAGGAGAAAGTTGGCATTTGGCACATATGTAGCTCATTCAATTTATTCTGGACTTGAGAAGTATGAATTTCCCTAATCGACGGGTTTGCCCTGTATGGTGTATGACGTAGCACTCCTTATTGACCGGATCTGCTACTCTAACGGTTTGTCAGAACAATGCAGAAATCATAAAACAGAACTGTGATACAATTCTTGATGTTGCAAGGAAAAACACCTACAGAAATACACAGGGAGATGGGACCAGTGTTTGAGGAATTCTGTCCTTCGTATGCTTCTGTAAAAACCTGGTGTAGGCAGCTTAAGTGTGGTCGTTCCCATGTTGCTGATTTTCTAAGATCAGGAAGGCCATCCTCAGAGTGCAGCGATGAAAATGCTGCAAGAGTGAACAAAATCCTTGACCAGAATAGGAAAATGACAATTGCAGAGATATCTAGGTCAGCAAAACTGAATGAAAGTTTTTAGAATTTTACCACAACAGAAAATGAGAAAAGTGTGTGC
>JAVGWX010000014.1:6724152-6859152 GCA_036924085.1 Ariolimax columbianus
TAAATCTGTACGGACCACCAAATAGAGACCTATCGCTCTCGAGTATGGAGGTCAGAGACTCTAACTGCATAGTAGTTGGAGATTTCAACAGCCACTCGGAGAGATGGGGATACTCTGACACAGACAGCAGAGGTGACGAAGTGGAAGATTGGGAGATAGATACAAATCTCTCCCTAATCAATAGGCCGGAGGATAGCCCTAGCTTCTATTCAAGAACATGGCATACCACCTTGACTCCAGATTTGGCCTTCTCCACACATGACATACACCATAAAATAGACCGCCAGGTGCTAAACCAACTGGCAGGTAGCGACCACAGGCCGATCAGGCTAGACATCGATATGGAAGTAGGCCCACAGGAAACAAAACCGCTCCCACGTTGGAATTACAAACGAGCCGACTGGGAGAGATTTGCAATCCTGACAGATGGGCTGTGTGAAACCATCAACACACGAAACAACAAAATGAAGCCCATGGTGGAAAGCCTAAGCAAGGCAATAATGCAAGCCGCCACTGAAACCATCCCACGAGGAGCTAGGAAAAACTATAAGCCCTACTGGAATGATGAGTTGCAGAAAGCGGAAGATGCAGTAACAAATGCTAGGAACATGGCAGAGCGAGAACAATCTACGGAGGCAAACATCGCCCTCAAAGCCGCCACGGCGAAATACAAATACACTCTCAAGCAAACAGCAAGAGAAAGCTGGATGAACAAAACGGAAAGCCTAAACCTGGACAAAGACGGGAACAAGCTATGGAAGCTAGACAGAGCCATAAACGACGAAACCCCGTCAAACAAACAAATTACCATCAAGCAGGGCGAAAACTTGCTCACAGGTAAGAAAGCCGCAAACGCTTTTGTCGATCACTATGCCAGAGCAAACCACATCGAGGTCCCTGCAGATAAGCATACAGACATTAGCGAAAAGCTAAAGGGGCACGACAACATCAATACGGCACCTGAAGAGCACATGATGGCCAAATTAACAATGGGCGAAATGGAAGAGGCTATGAGAACATTAAAGAAAAGGAAATCTCCCGGAAAAGACGGGATAACAAACGAAATGCTGATGGGGCTGGGCCAAACAGCGAAGAGGAAACTGCTATCGGTCCTGAACCAAAGCTGGAAAAGGGGAATTGTACCCCAGGCATGGAAAGACGCAATACTGGTACCAGTACCAAAAACAGGAAAGGACAAAACAGATCCAAATGGATACAGGCCCATCAGCCTACTGAGCTGTGTCGGCAAGCTGATGGAACGTATGATATACACCAGACTGATGTGGCATCTGGAAGAAAAACGAATACTAATTCCACAGCAAGCCGGCTTTAGACAGCACAGATCCACCGAGGACCAGGTCATCCTCATAGCCCAGGAAATAGAAGATGCCTACCAGGCACAGAAACACACAGTAGCTGTTTGGGTGGATCTGGAAAAGGCATTTGACAACGTCTGGAAAGACGGACTTAGAGTCAAGCTAAGAAGAAGTGATGTTTGTGGGAAAATGTACAAGTGGATCAACCACTACCTCAAACAAAGAACGGCCAGACTCCAAGTACAAGGGCAGATGAGCAAAAAGGTGACACCGAGCAGGGAGTACCCCAAGGGGGAGTACTGTCACCCACACTCCTCCTGGTATATATAAACGACATTACAGAGAATATACCAAGGAGAGTCCATAGCTAAATGTTTGCAGACGATCTGGCTATGTGGACCTCTGAAAAGAATCTCACCATAGCAAGAAATCGGATTCAGCAGGCCCTAACATCGCTGGAAGAGTGGGCGAACTCATGGCTGGTCAAAATAAACGAGGAGAAAACCACATGCACAATATTCTCGCTTTCAATAAAACCCCAAAATACCAAATTAAGTCTAAATGGCAAATTCCTGCAGCCAAACGCCAACCCAACCTATCTGGGAGTCACATTTGATCGGCGCATGACATGGAAAAGTCAGATCGAGAGAAACCGAATGAGAGCCAGAGAAAGAATGGCAATCATGAGGAAACTTGCTGGCACAAGCTGGAGAGCAGACAAAGGCATACTTAAGAAACTGTACACTGGAAGAGTGAGACCAGTTCTCGAGTATGGCATTGCGGCATGGACAACAGCAGCAAAGGCGAACTTCGATAAAGTTAGCAAACTTCAAATCCAAGCCATGAGAGTTATAACAGGAGGCATGAAGTCAACGCCAATTGTAGAACTTGAAAAGATTACAAAACTGCAATCCATGACCGATAGAAGAGACTGCAGAGCCCAGCTGCAGTCAGAGAAACTCCGAAGACTGACTGACCATCCAATGCACCAGAGACTAAACAATTTGGGAAATGGGAAACTAAAGCGGAGAAACTTTGCAGAAATAGCCAAAGCAAAGATGCACGAAGATCCCATAAACGCACTAACAACACCAAAACCCATCACTACTGTACGAAAACCTACCTGGAGGCAGGATATATTTCCAGAGGTGGTAGAAAATATACCAGGTATTGGAAACAAAAAACTGCCAGACTGAAAAAAGAAAGGAGAGAGACTACCCTAAGCTTCATATCGAAAAGCTACCGAAGCATAGACTGGACCCATGCATACACCGACGGTTCTGTAACAAACACTACACAGAACGGAGGGGCAGGAGCATTCCTGAACCTACCAAATGGCAGACAAATAACACTGTCATTCGCTTCTGGTAAGTACACAAGCAATTTCAGAGCGGAGGCAGAGGCACTGAGGGCGGCAGTGGAAGAAATGGTGACACACAATGAAAATGAAAGCCATATAGTCCTGCTTACAGATGCTCTCGCCGTAGTCACAGCGCTAAAAAGCCAGAAAAACACTGAGCTTAATGACTTAAGAGCAGCACTCTGCAAACTGTGCCAGCAGTCCGCACCAAAAAGGGTAGTGGTACAGTGGGTCCCATCACACTGCAACATCCAAGGCGATGATGAGGCAGACAGACTGGCAAAAGAAGGTGCAAGACTACCACAAACAGATACAAGTATGACGTACGAAGAGTCAAAACGGCTTATCAAAGCCAGATACATGACCAAATGGGAAACCGAACATACTGGCTACACCAAAAACGATGCCTATTACCAGTTGAACCGAAGAGAGCAGGTCGTTGTCTTCAGACTTCGCACTGGCTACAATAGACTGATGTACCACCTATTCAACAAATTGAAGATAGGTGGCACCGATGAATGCCCGTGCGGTACTGGTAAAATGACCGCTGAACATCTGCTGCAGAACTGCCCGACATACGAGGATCAGAGAGAGCAGATGTGGCCATCACCAGTGGAACTGCAAAAAAAAGCTCTATGGCAGTGGCGACAGCCTCAAGATGACCGCTGATTTTTTCGAAAAAATAATGGTTACTGTCTGACTGCGTACGAAGAAGAAGAAGAAGAAGAAGACTTCTAAATGGTAGGAAAGGCCAAGGTCAGGGTCAGGCTGTATTCAAGAACTTGTCGTGCTGCCGGGAATGTGTTGTGTTGCAGCAGTCTCGTCAACACGGTGGGTGATCCAGCCATGATTCTCAATGTGGTGTATTGACAAGCCTGGGGTTTCCCTGGAACCGAAAGTGAAGAGTAACCAGGGTCAGGTGAAACATTCTGGGCTCAACACAAATCTCACGTCATCGCTCGTGCTATTGGAATACCATGTGCCACTGCAAGCGGGGGGGGGGGGGGGAATCGCCACCACAATTCTCATAATGGTGAGCTTACTGAGAATTCTCGCAGTGCACTACAGCCAGACAGATCTCGATTCATCACCGCAAGTACACTTCGAGATGTAGAAGAGCCACTTTGCAACGTGTTCTTGGCCAAAGGGCACAGTGCATCCGTCTTCAACGCGAATTTTCTTTATGACATCGTCCTTAGCTCTTAACTGTATACTGCCTTCCTGAAAGGCTGGAGCGCAAATTCAGAACAATACTTTGTACCTCAGAAAAGAGTTGGACGGGGATGGAAGCTTCGATGTCTCCGTGTGGCTATTTTTTAGTCTGGCGTACCACTTTAGTCTGGCATACCACTTTAGTCTGGCATACCACTTTAGTCTGGCGTACCACTTTAGTCTGGCGTACCACTCAAGCGTTGTGTTGTTATTGATACGTTTTGTCTAATTATGTCGACACTAATATGGGAGCAGCTACATGCATTGATATTTGGTTATAACATGCCTGTGTCACATTGGATGTATTGAAGACTTTACTTTACCCTATTTAGAGTTGGTTGTTTAGAAACAAATCCTTGTGGTTTATTGAGCAAGAGAGAGAGGAGAGAGAGGAGAGAGAGGAGATAGAGAGAGAGAGAAAATGTGTGTGTGGTGCGAAAAAAATCCAATAGACATGAGAAGCAAATCACATATCTATCTATCTATCTATCTATCTATCTATCTATCTATCTATCTATCTATCTATCTATCTATCTATCTATCTATCTATCTATCTATCTATCTATCTATCTATCTATCTATCTATCAATCTATCTATCTATCTATCTATCTATCTATCTATCTATCTATCTATCTATCTATATACCTGTCTATCTATCTGTTTGTCTATCTGTTTGTCTGTCTATCTGTCTGTCTGTCTGTCTGCCTATCTGTACTTCTGTCTGTCTATCCCCTTCATCTCTTGTTATTCCTACAACTTCTGAAACCAGTAATGTGTTATCAAACCTGTATGTCTTATTAATTGTCTGTTACCACTTCTGTCTGTCTGTCTATCTGTTTGTCTATCTGTTTGTCTGTCTGTCTGTCTGTCTGTCTGCCTATCTGCCCTTCTGTCTGTCTATCCCCTTCATCTTTTGTTATTCCCACAACTTCTGAAACCAGTAATGTGTTATCAAACCTGTATGTCTTATTAATTGTCTGTTACCACTTCTGTCTGTCTGTCTATCTGTTCCACTTCTGTCTGTCTGTCTATCTGTTCCACTTCGGTCTGTTCATTGTAAATGATTGTTGCTTCCAATGTCTTGCACGTACATATCTTTACATTATCAATCCAGCCCATGATGAGTCTTCTTCATTTTACTCTTCTCTGGATTGTTCCCTGAGCGTAATGTTGAGAAGGCCATTTGATCTAGCACGTGATTGTAACATTGGAGTGGGAGCATTTTTAGTCAAGCCAAATATCTTTTTGTATCGTCCGACATTCTTCGAGATTGGTATTCGTATGCGTGTCATTGAGATGTAATCAGTGCATTTGTTTTATTTTGTTCCCTCACGAACCGACATCACTGAGCGCCTGGCATGCTTAAAGGTGCTACATGTCCTTCATCAATTCAGTGCGGATAATTTGTGTTCCAGCAACCCAATGGCTATACATACTTTACTAAATTCCCGTGAAAACCCCTTCCCCGTTGGTTTCCATGTTCTCTTAGTGCGTGCATTGATAATTTGATAGAGTTTTGTGTTCAAAGTGTAAACACGTCATTGATTAGCCGTTAGCACAGAGATCATTAGCCGTTAGAACAGAGATCATTAGCGGTTAGCACAGAGATCATTAGCAGTTAGTACAAAGAACATAGGCAGTTAGCACAGAGAACATTAGCGGTTACCAGAGAGATCATTAGCGATTAGCACATATACCATTAGCCGTTAGCACAGAGAACATTAGCGGTTAGCAGAGAGAACATTAGCGGTTAGCACAGGGAACATGATGGTAATGATCAAGTAGACTCGGCACCTACTCTTCAGAAACAAATACACAGTCATATATTGACCAGGTCAAGGACATACAGTCATATATTGACCAGGTCAAGGACATACAGTCATATATTGACCAGGTCAAGGACATACAGTCATATATTGACCAGGTCAAGGACATACACGATCATACATTGACCAGGTCAAGGACATACACGGTCATACATTGACCAGGTCAAGGACATACACGGTCATATATTGACCAGGTCAAGGACATACATGGTCATATATTGACCATGTCAAGGACATATACGGTCATATATTGACCAGGTCAAGGACATACACGGTCATATATTGACCAGGTCAAGGACATACACGGTCATATATTGACCAGGCCAAAGAAATACACGGTGATATATTGACCAGGCCAAAGAAATACACGGTCATATATTGACCAGGCCAAAGAAATACACGGTCATATATTGACCAGGCCAAAGAAATACACGGTCATATATTGACCAGGCCAAAGAAATACACGGTCATATATTGACCAGGCCAAAGAAATACACGGTCATATATTGACCAGGCCAAAGAAATATACGGTCAGATATTGACCAGGCCAAAGAAATACACGGTCATATATTGACCAGGCCAAAGAAATACACGGTCATATATTGACCAGGCCAAAGAAATACACGGTCATATATTGACTAGGCCAAAGAAATACACGGTCATATATTGACCAGGCCAAAGAAATACACGGTCATACATTGACCAGGTCAAGGACTTTTCCCATATTAAAAATATAATAACGGAAAGTCAGAGATGCAAAATGGAAATGAGAAAATGGATAGAGAATATCAAGATAGTTTTCCCCATCAGTACATAAAGAATTCAAACACAATTAAAAAAAGTGATGAAGGTCATGTCTTTTGTGCAGTCTGCGTCACTGCATGGAGTAGAAACATGAATAATTAACAAACTACTGGAGAAGAAACGTGATGTCTCTGTAGTGGGGATATATAGATGAGTGTGGCGTATCTCCTGAGAAGAAAACATGAAAACAAACAATGAAGTCTTGGAGATGTGAATGTAAACAGATTTAATGATCAACATCATTGCAATAATTCAGATATTTTGGTTACATCAAAAGACAAAACATCTTAGTGACAACAATACTGGAAGGGAAGGTGAAGGTCAAACATGCCAGAGGTGAACAGCGCTATAGGTGTGACAATAACACCAAGAAACGGGTGGCGAAACGTCTGCTGGGTCTTACAATCAGAGCAAGATTAAAGGGTGTTATAGAGCAGTTTCCTTCGATCTTAGATCTGGAGCTGTTTCCTGAACAGAGTTTTAAGTTATTTCCGGTATTTATTTGAAGCATCTCATTTGAATGTCTTTGAGTATTTTTAATCATTTATTATGTTATTTAGAGGTAAAAGATGATCCATTATCTCCCGTCTATGACTCATCTGAAGAGGAAGATCAATTTATTATCGCCCACGCTCCATTCACGAGTGCAATAATATTCATTATTTACATGTACGGCTAACGAGCACACATTATATTAGTTATTCAGTATTTCACGTTCATGTCTGACTCGAAGAATAAGGTTCATTATTGATGGCTCAGATCCCCTCACCAGTAGAAGAAGATTCATTATTTATGGCTCAGATCCCACTCACCAGTAGAAGAAGATTCATTATTGATGGCTCAGATCCCACTCACCAGTAGAAGAAGATTCATTATTGATGGCTCAGATCCCACTCACCAGTAGAAAAAAATTCATTATTGATGGCTCAAATCCACTCACCAGTAGAAGAAGATTCATTATTGATGGCTCAGATCCTACTCACCAGTAGAAGAAGATTCATTATTGATGGCTCAGATCCCACTCACCAGTAGAAAAAAATTCATTATTGATGGCTGAAATCCACTCACCAGTAGAAGAAGATTCATTATTGATGGCTCAGATCCCACTCACCAGTAGAAGAAGATTCATTATTGATGGTTTAGATCTCACTCACCAGTAGAAGACGATTCATTATTTATCGCTCAGATCCTACTCACCAGTAGAAGAAGATTCATTATTGATGGCTCAGATCCCACTCACCAGTAGAAGAAGATTCATTATTTATCGCTCAGATCCTACTCACCAGTAGAAGAAGGTTCTTCTTCTTCTTCTTCGTTCGTTCTCAATCTCCCACTACCAAACCCTGAAAGGGCTTAAGTAGCAGAATGTAGTCCAGAGAACGGAATGCGTTGTGTTGTAGTTTACAGCGTGGCTGCGATATTTGCACCTTTCGGTCCAACACATCCGACTTCAGCAAGCATTTTTCGAGTACCGGGTTAGCATTGCCTCTTCGATCCCTTCTCCTTATCCACTCTGCCCTGCTGCAGCCTGTTATCCAGGATCACCGCGTGGAGGTGTAGAAGGGTCTTGGCAGATATGGTTCGCTGCCCCTGACGCTAGCAGTCTGCTATGGGTCGCTAACCACTGCAGCTCATGTGCTGGTCAGCATCTTGATCCCAGAAGAAGGTTCATTATTTATAGCTCAGATCCCACTCACCGGTAGAAGAAGATTCATTATTTATCGCTCAGATCCCACTCACCGGTAGAAGAAGATTCATTACTGATCCCCCACGTGCCATAGTAGTAAAAGAAGATTCATTACTTAGCACCCATGTCTTACACGCATAAAAGCATACAGCGAGAATCAACGTTTGCATTAGATGGATCTCATGTTTATCGTTATTGGTTATTCAGTAACAATCTCTAGCGAGAGAAGGAGTGCAACAGACAGCTAGACAGTGGGCAGAGGACTGTTGGATACAGAGGACTGTTGGATTCAGAGGACTGTTGGATACAGAGGACTGTTGGATACAGAGGACTGTTGGATACAGAGGACTGTTGGATACAGAGGACTGTTGGATTCAGAGGACTGTTGGATACAGAGGACTGTTGGATACAGAGGACTGTTGGATACAGAGGACTGTTGGATTCAGAGGACTGTTGGATACAGAGGACTGTTGGATTCAGAGGACTGTTGGATACAGAGGACTGTTGGATACAGAGGACTGTTGGATACAGAGGATTGTTGGATACAGAGGACTGTTGGATACAGAGGACTGTTGGATACAGAGGACTGTTGGATACAGAGGACTGTTGGATACAGAGGACTGTTGGATTCAGAGGACTGTTGGATACAGAGGACTGTTGGATACAGAGGACTGTTGGATACAGAGGACTGTTGGATACAGAGGACTGTTGGATTCAGAGGACTGTTGGATACAGAGGACTGTTGGATACAGAGGACTGTTGGATACAGAGGATTGTTGGATACAGAGGACTGTTGGATACAGAGGACTGTTGGATACAGAGGACTGTTGGATACAGAGGACTGTTGGATACAGAGGACTGTTGGATACAGAGGACTGTTGGATACAGTTATGTGAGCATATCCAAGATGCCTTCAATAATGGTACCATCAGAGGCATGTATAAGGCATGTATAAGGATAAAGAAAGCCACCGGCCCAACAGTGAAAAAGAGTGCGCCGCTAAAAGCTTTATCTGGGGAGATCATCACTGATAAGCGGAAGCAGTTAGACAGATGGGTAGAGCACTATCTTGAACTCTACTTAAGCGAGACAGAACAAACAGAAGATGCCCTCGATGCCACCGAGGCCATGCCAACTCTGGACCATCTGCACTTCGCTGCCAACCATAGCAGAAGTTAACTGTGCTATTGCTGGCTTTGCTTCTGCCAAGGCTCCAGGAAAGGATGTAATCGCAATAGAAGTCATCAGGAGTGGAAAGGACATACTTGTCCCACAGATACACCAGTTGATAACATTATGTTCGCATGAAGGACAGGTCCCGCAGGATTTTAAAGATTCGAGCATTGTAACCTTGTACACGAACAAAGGGGAGCGAAGTGACCGCAACAACTACAGAGGAATTTCGCTTCTCTGTACCGTTGGGAACATACTTGCCAGAATTGTTATGTGCAGACACAAGGTCCTAGGAGACCAGGTTTACCCAGAGTCACAGTTCGGTTGTCGTGGAAATAGGTCTACCCCAGATATGATATTCTCCTTATGACAGTTCCAAGAGAAATGCAGAGAACAAAAGCAACCATTGTATATTGCCTTCACAGATCTCACAAATGCATTTGACTTGTTCTGTCGTGTGGGTCTGTTCAAAGCGCTCAGCAGGATTGGTTGCCCACCGATTCCTTTGAGCATTATCGATTCGTTCCACACTGACATGAAAGGCCCCATCAACGTTGACGATGAGTCCTCACAGGAGTTCGCAATCACGTGCGGAGTAAAACAAAGTTGTGTACTTACACCAACCCTTTTTGAAATATATTTCTCACTTCTATGGAAGCATACATTTAGTGACCAGGAAGGATCAACCACTCTCGTACAGATGGTGGCCTATTCAATTCCCAAAGGCTGAAAGCCAAGACTAAAATAAAAAGAAACTGCTGATGAGAGAACTGCTCTTTGCGGATGATGCAGCAATTACGACTCACTGAGAGGAGGAACTGGAAAGCTTACTACCTGCACTTTCTGATGCCTGCTGTGAGTTCGGGCTAACAATCAGCAAAACGAGAACACAAGTTATGGTCCAGGGTGCAAAGAAACCACCAGTAATCTCAATTGATGATGAGGTTCTCGGTGTAGTAAAGCAGTTTACGTCCTTGGGATCCTCAATCAATCATAAACGATCCCTGGACATACGTTTCAAAAGTGCAGCATATGGAGTCGATGGGACAACATATAAATACAAACTAAGCGTCACGTCCTCTATGCTGTACGGCCATCGGCCATCCTATAGACAGAGGTGACGACGTTCATTTATTTCGGCGACACAACAGGAAATGCTCTTCAAGAGGCTCAACACATACTGACATGCCCTTGCCATATATTACCACACAAATATCTCCGAACCAAACCCCAACAAGACCCAAGTGTGTGCTGTCCGCCTCAGACTAGGACAAGCACAAATAACATTGCAGATCAAGTGACGTGGGCAGGAACAACAGAACTTCCACCATAAAGCCGTCTGTCAAGTTGGACTGTGCACTGCCTAACGTAATACCTTGTCAGGCAACAAAACGGACGACATATGCCAGAAAGAATACGATCCAAAAATTGATTGGCATAACAAGGAGAGCACAGCCAGATGTCTAGTGAACATCATCACGCGCCTTGTGTTACTCCGTACCTTGGTACACCGCGCCAATTTGGAGCAAATGTCCATGTCAAACTGATTGATACATCAATACATGAGAATGGCGTGAAAGTACAGGGTGTCTTGGACCTGCTCCACTTGAGAAGTTTAACTCAGGATGAAGGAAATAAAAACCTCATGATGAGGGAAATAAATACCTCATTATGAGGAAAATATATACCTCATGATGAGGAAAATAAATACCTCATGATCAGGGAAATAAATACCTCATTATGAGGAAAATAAATACCTCGTTATGAGGGAAATAAATACCTCATGATGAAGGAAATAATTATCTCATGATGAGGGAAATAAAAACCTCACGATGTGGAAAATAAATACCTCATGATGAGGGAAATAATTACTTCATGATGAGGGAAAAAAATACCTCATGATAAGGGCAATAAATACCTCATGATGAGGGAAATAAATAATTCAGACACGAAAACGTGTCTCATCAGAAATGTTAAGAGAGAAACAGGTCCACGACCCAGCGTGCTCTATGTTTGAACAACATGTACAGTGCACATGATTGGTAGCTAGACCAATTTTCTTACAACCAACAAATACATTGACATCTAGACGAAGTTTCTCACAGTCACCAAATACATTTACATCTAGACAAAGTCTCCTATAGTCACCAAATACATTGCCATCAAGACGAAGTTTCTTACAGTCAGCAAATACTTTGCCATCTAGACGAAGTTTCTTACAGTCAGCAAACAGATTGCCATCAAGACGAAGTTTCTTACAGTCAGCAAATACTTTGCCATCTAGACGAAGTTTCTTACAGTCAGCAAATACATTGCCGTCTAGACGAAGTTTCTTACAGTCAGCAAATACTTTGCCATCTAGACGAAGTTTCTTACAGTCAGCAAACAGATTGCCATCAAGACGAAGTTTCTTACAGTCAGCAAATACTTTGCCATCTAGACGAAGTTTCTTACAGTCAGCAAATACTTTGCCATCAAGACGAAGTTTCTTACAGTCAGCAAATACTTTGCCATCAAGACGAAGTTTCTTACAGTCAGCAAATACTTTGCCATCAAGACGAAGTTTCTTACAGTCAGCAAATACTTTGCCATCTAGACGAAGTTTCTTACAGTCAGCAAACAGATTGCCATCAAGACGAAGTTTCTTACAGTCAGCAAATACTTTGCCATCTAGACGAAGTTTCTTACAGTCAGCAAATACTTTGCCATCTAGACGAAGTTTCTTACAGTCAGCAAATACATTGCCGTCTAGACGAAATTTCTTATAGTCAGCAAATACATTGCCGTCTAGACGAAGTTTCTTACAGTCAGCAATCAAACCAACCCTTGGACACCACTTGACATAGGCAACATGGAAGTTACTAAATAGACCCCGAACTGGTGTATCCTGATGCAGGAAGATATTAAAGAGATGGGGATACACGGATGATGAGACATTCGACTGCAGGCCAGCACCAGACCCAGACCACCTGATGATCGGCAAAAAACTTCTGGAGCATGTGATATGGATGGCACGTGAAGCCGGTACGACAAGGCAATCGCCGAGGCAGAACTTGACACATGATGTCTGACATGGTGCCCAGGACAGGGGAAGTAAGTCAGTGTCAGACTAACGTTATCTTTAGGGAGAGGAGCCTAGCGTCTGACCATGTCGAACATACTGACCAGACTATGTAAGTCAGGGTTAGGTGAAGCATACTGACCAGGCTATGTAAGGGTTAGGTGAAGCATATTGATCAGACTGGGTTTGTCAGGTTAGCTGAAGCATTATCACCAGACTATGTTAGTCAGGGCGAGGTAAAACATACTGACCATACTATTTTAATCAGGGTGAGGTAAATCATACTGACCAGACTATGTTAGTCAAGGTTAGGTAAAACATACTGACCAGACTATGTTAGTCAGGGTGAGGTAAAACATACTGACCAGACTATGTTAGTCAGGGTGAGGTAAACCATACTGACCAGACTATGTTTATCAGGGTGAGGTAAACCATACTGATCAGACTATGTTTATCAGGGTGAGGTAAAACATACTGATCAGACTATGTTTATCAGGGTGAGGTAAAACATACTGATCAGACTATGTTTATCAGGGTGAGGTAAAACATACTGATCAGACTATGTTAGTCAGGGTCAGGTAAGCATATTGTTCCAACCACAGTTATTTTCCACGCCGTTCTTGTTGAAAACAGATTGTTTGGTGGCAGTCTGGCATATAAGATGGGAATGGCACAGTGATCCATACTAGTCATGAGTTTAGCGAGGGCCTCACATTGCGCTATAGTTAGGAAGACCTTGTCAAGTACTTCTCGATATGTGAGTAGAGCTACTGTAACCTGCAGCTTAAGGAATTCGTCAAAAGAACCTTTCTCAAGTAGAAGTGGCAGGCGTGTAGAGTACCTAACTCAAGTAGAAGTGGCAGGCGTGTAGAGTACCTAACTCAAGTAGAAGTGGCAGCCGTGTAGAGTACCTAACTCAAGTAGAAGTGGCAGGAGTGTAGAGTACCTAACTCAAGTAGAAGTGGTAGGCGTGTAGAGTACCTAACTCAAGTAGAAGTGGCAGGCGTGTAGAGTACCTAACTCAAGTAGAAGTGGCAGGCGTGTAGAGTACCTAACTCAAGTAGAAGTGGCAGGAGTGTAGAGTACCTAACTCAAGTAGAAGTGGTAGGCGTGTAGAGTACCTAACTCAAGTAGAAGTGGTAGGCGTGTAGAGTACCTAACTCAAGTAGAAGTGGTAGGCGTGTAGAGTACCTAACTCAAGTAGAAGTGGCAGGCGTGTAGAGTACCTAACTCAAGTAGAAGTGGCAGGCGTGTAGAGTACCTAACTCAAGTAGAAGTAGCACTCGCGACAGTAGCAACCATTGTGATTTACCATTTGCCTTGGCTTGGCTTGTCTTGTCTTGGCTTGGCTTAGCTTGGCTTGGCTTGGCTTGGCTTGGCATGGCTTCGTTCGCTCTCAATCTCCCGCTACCAAACCCTGACATGGGCCTAAGTAGCAGAATGTAGTCCAGAGAACGGAATGCGCTGTGTCGTAGTTTACAGTTTGACTGCGATATTTGCACCTTTCAGTCCAACACATCCAACTTCAGCAAGTATTTTTTGAGTACCGGGTTAGCATTCCCTCTTCGATCCCTTTTCCTTAGACAGTCTGCTCAGTTGCAGCCTGTTATCCAGGATCACCGCATGGAGGTGTAAAAGGAACTTGGTAGCTCTGGTTCGCTGGACCTGACGTTAGCAGTCAGCTATGGGTCGCTGACCACTGCGGCTCATGCGCTCTGATTTACGATTTGAAGATTATAGTCCCCCTATTCTTTCCTCCTTGGATTTTTCTTTGCCACCTTCTTCTCTTTCAAGTGATGATATTAATGTCAGACGAATTCCATGCATGACTAGACCATCAAGTGGGTTCCCGCAATGACTACACCACCAAATGGGTTCCCGCAATGATTACACCACCAGATGGGTTCCCGCAATGATTACACCACCAATTGGGTTCCCGCAATGATTACACCACCAAATGGGTTCTCGCAATGATTACACCCCCAGGTTGGTTTCCGCAATGATTACACTGCAAGGTGGGTTCCCACAATAATTACACCACCAGATGGGTCCCCGCAAAGATTACACCACCAGGTGGGTTTCCGCAATGATTACACCACCAGGTTGGTTTCCGCAATGATTACACTGCAAGGTGTGTTCCCACAATAATTACACCATCATGTGGGTTCCCGCAATGATTACACCACCAGGTGGGTTTCCACAATGATTACACCGCAAGGTGGGTTTCTGCAATGATTACACCACAAGATGGGTTCCCACATTGATCACACCATCAGATGGGTTTCATACCGTGATTACACCGTCAGACTAGTTCCCACAGTGTTTACACCGTTAAACGAGTTCCCGCGAGGGTTGCATCGTCAGAAGAATGGTGATCTGTCCCTGCTGGGTTAAGGTGTGATATCCAAAGTTACGGTGGTTCTGTATTTTCCCAACGTCTTCTTGTTCCCAATATTATTCTATTTTTGCAAACCTTTCTGCCTTCTCGTTACCCGATTCGCCACAATGGGATGGTAGTCACTGGTACACGGTGCTCAACTCTAGTGTTCTCTTTAACTGATAGAATTTAACTCTAGCCCAAACTCAACTATTTTCTTTCGGTACCTTGGCAAACAGGATAGGACACTTTAGCCTAGGAAGCTTGTTACAAAACTTCATAACGTAAAGCCATTGCTACATACCGTCCACTGCAAGTGCTAGTACATAGACTTACTGTAGTTGTGAACCTATACAAATCCATGAATCAATCAGCAACAACAAAATCCTTACAGAAAGTCATCAAAATTTGCGCCAGCCTCACTTTCGCTATCCTGCGCGTGAGCTCCACGCTCATCGAACGAGCATTCGCACGCGATATCCGTGATAGTATAAAAAGTAGCATTTCAGACTTCTCCCATAGTACAGGAGAGGAGCATATAGAATGTAATAACAGCAGAATACACTATAACTTTTAGCATTCTAAAAAAGGGTTTCATCAGTCACAGGAAACGGAAGACAAGAAAGGCGGCAGACATCAAGAAAAACACGTAACATCTGACAGATTATACACAAGAAGATACTTCTGTTAGCTTGAGGACATTTGACCACTCTGCAACCTTATTTCATTCCAAGAGCTTCAAATTCAGGTAAGCTTTTGTTGAGTTGTGTGTCTGCTCTTGTGAAGATTTGTTCTCGTCCAACATTCTCTTCTTTTCTATCTCAGTGTCGCTCCATAAGAACAACAAATTGACCATGCCACACGCCCAAGTACAGAAAGTCTGTTGCAAAGTCTTTTCTTGATTCACGATTTCTGGGAAAAATTGAATTATGTAACAATGTTACTTATACCACAAACCACCATTTATTCGACTTGTACCAAGTGCTTGGAAAGTTTCAGTGGTCCTATCGTTTTTTGCGCGGGTACGACTCCAGTACCTGATCGCTACGCTTACTTCACTTATGCATTGTAATTTTTGTGGTGTGTTTTTGTGTCTAGAAAATGTTCATTTCTGTTCGATTGTACCTCCCGCTTCTCTTCTTTCTTCAAAATATGGTTTCCCTTTTTTATTTCAATTTCTTGATATTTAAAAATATACTGCATTTATTACCACTGCTGAGGTCTGCAGTGAGAATTGATGAGCTGAGAAATAAAGGCCGCTAACTCCACCAAACGCTACTCCTTTTACTGGCTAGGTTGTTATTTCGCTCCGACAGAAACAAATCATTTAGACGTTACAAAGGTTTTAAACCGATCTCCCTCGTCATCTTTATTGTGGTTTTTTTCGTGGTTAAAGTTTGATTTCTGTATTCATGTTCCTTGTATGTGTTCTTGTTCTTTTCTATCTTTTTCTTACCTTTTTTTTTTTTTTTTTATCTTTTAAGAAAACCTTGTTTATTTTCTTGTTGTTTGTTTTCTTTCTGCTTTTTTGTGTTTGTACATCTTGGTGGATGTGTGTTGTGTTTGTACATCTTTGTGGATGTGTGTTGTGTTTGTACATCTTTGGGGATGTGTGTTGTGTTTGTACATCTTTGTGGATGTGTGTTGTGTTTGTACATCTCGGGGGATGTGTGTTGTGTTTGTACATCTTTGTGGATGTGTGCTGTGTTTGTACATCTTGGTGGATGTGTGTTGTGTTTGTACATCTTTGGGGATGTGTATTGTGTTTGTACATCTTTGTGGATGTGTGTTGTGTTTGTACATCTCGGGGGATGTGTGTTGTGTTTGTACATCTTGGGGGATGTGTGCTGTGTTTGTACAGCTTGGGAATGTGTGTTGTGTTTGTACATCTTGGTGGATGTGTGTTGTGTTTGTACATCTTTGTGGATGTGTGCTGTGTTTGTACATCTTGGTGGATGTGTGTTGTGTTTGTACATCTTTGGAGATGTGTTTTTGTGTTTGTGCATCTTGGGGGATGAGATTTGTGTTTGTACATCTTGGTGGGTGTATGCTGTGTTTGTTCATATTTGTGGATGTCCGTTGTGTTTGTACATCTTGGTGGATGTGTGTTGTGTTTGTACATCTTGGTGGATGTGTGTCGTGTTTGCACATCTTGGTGGATGTGTGTTGTGTTTGTACATCTTGGCGGATGTGTGTTGTGCTTGTACATATTGGTGGATGTGTTTTGTGTTTGTACATCTTAGTGGATGTTTGTTGTGTTTGTACATCTTGGGGGATGAGATTTGTGTTTGTACATCTTGGTGGATGTGTGTTGTATTTGTATATCTTGGGCAATGTATGCTGTGTTTGTACATCTTGGTGGATGTATGCTGTGTTTGTACATCTTGGTGGATGTGTGTTGTGTTTGTACATCTTAGTAGATGTATGCTGTGTTTGTACATCATGGTGGATGTATGCTGTGTTTGTACATCTTGGTGGATGTATGCTGTGTTTGTACATCTTGGTGGATGTTTGCTGTGTGTGTACATCTTGGTGGATGCATGCTGTGTGTGTACATCTTGGTGGATGTATGCTGTGTTTGTACATCTTGGTGGATGTATGCTGTGTTTGTACATCTTGGTGGATGTTTGCTGTGTGTGTACATCTTGGTGGATGTATGCTGTGTTTGTACATCTTGGTGGATGTATGCTGTGTTTGTACATCTTGGTGGATGTTTGCTGTGTGTGTACATCTTGGTGGATGTTTGCTGTGTGTGTACATCTTGGTGGATGTTTGCTGTGTGTACCTCTTGGTGGATGTGTGCTGTGTTTGTACATCTTGGTGGATGTTTGCTGTGTGTGTACATCTTGGTGGATGTTTGCTGTGTGTGTACCTCTTGGTGGATGTGTGCTGTGTGTGTACATCTTGGTGGATGTTTGCTGTGTGTGTACATCTTGGTGGATGTTTGCTGTGTGTGTACCTCTTGGTGGATGTTTGCTGTGTGTGTACCTCTTGGTGGATGTTTGCTGTGTGTTTACCTCTTGGTGGATGTTTGCTGTGTGTGTACCTCTTGGTGGATGTTTGCTGTGTGTGTACCTCTTGGTGGATGTTTGCTGTGTGTGTACCTCTTGGTGGATGTTTGCTGTGTGTGTACCTCTTGGTGGATGTTTGCTGTGTGTGTACCTCTTGGTGGATGTTTGCTGTGTGTGTACCTCTTGGTGGATGTTTGCTGTGTGTGTACCTCTTGGTGGATGTTTGCTGTGTGTGTACCTCTTGGTGGATGTTTGCTGTGTGTGTACCTCTTGGTGGATGTTTGCTGTGTGTGTACCTCTTGGTGGATGTTTGCTGTGTGTGTACCTCTTGGTGGATGTTTGCTGTGTGTGTACCTCTTGGTGGATGTTTGCTGTGTGTGTACCTCTTGGTGGATGTGTGTTGTGTTTGTCTTTGTTTTTAATTATTCACATTGTTCTCTAACTGGCGCCAGGTCGTGTCTCCTCAAAGTTGGTAAGCCGCTGCAATGCATCTCTAGCGTCTTCCATCTCTAGCGTCTTTCATCTCTAGCTTCTTTCATCTCTAGCGTCTTCTCTCTCTAGTGTCTTTTATCTCGTGTCTTGTTGATGTAATCTGACAGACTTTTCTTTGTCCATCTCGTGCCTTTATGATTTAGTTAGACCTTTCGCTGTCTTGTCTTCATGATGTAATCTGACATACTTTTCCCTGTCCTGTCTTGATGGTGCAGTCTGACATACTTTTACCTGTCCTGTCTTGATGGTGCAGTCTGGCATACTTTTCCCTGTCCTGTCTTGATGGTTCAGTCTGACATACTTTTACCTGTCCTGTCTTGATGGTTCAGTCTGACATACTTTTACCTGTCCTGTCTTGATGGTTCAGTCTGACATACTTTTACCTGTCCTGTCTTGATGGTGCAGTCTGACATACTTTTCCCTGTCCTGTCTTGATGGTGCAGTCTGACATACTTTTACCTGACCTGGCTTGATGATGCAGTCTGACATACTTTTACCTGTCCTGTCTTGATGGTGCAGTCTGACAGACTTTTACCTGTCCTGTCTTGATGGTTCAGTCTGACATACTTTTACCTGTCCTGTCTTGATGGTTCAGTCTGACATACTTTTCCCTGTCCTGTCTTGATGGTGCAGTCTGACATACTTTTCCCTGTCCTGTCTTGATGGTGCAGTCTGACATACTTTTCCCTGTCCTGTCTTGATGGTGCAGTCTGACATACTTTTCCCTGTCCTGTCTTGATGGTGCAGTCTGACATACTTTTACCTGACCTGGCTTGATGATGCAGTCCGGTAAATTTTTACCTGTCCATCCCCTGTTGTCGTGTTCTTCACAAGGAGCTGTCCCTTCGCCTGTATTATTTCATTGAACATGTTATTTGGGTATAGTTTGAGCGAGGTGTTTGCCGTAATCGCAAAGACAACAGCATGTGGAATGAGATGTTTGCAAAAAATGGATTGGTTAACTAGAAGATACAGAGTGGGAAACGAGGAAGTCTGACATGAAGTTAGAACAGTTTCACGCATTGCATACCTATACATATTGAGAATCCAGTAGTTTGGCCACATGACAAGAATGTCTATTTCACACCTTCCAGCCCCTCGAGCCTGTAATAGAAACAGCAGGAGAACAACTAAGACAAGATGGATTAATGGTGTTAAATAAACACTACAAACGTATAATTAGTTAGTAAGTTTTTCCCTCCACTTTCGCTGATAAGTGTCATCCAAAGCTGAAGTCGTGTGTTCAGTGCTACGTTCGTTGTGTTGGTCGTCGTAAGCCGTGTTGATAAAGGATTATTCTTGTGTCGTGCATCTATCTACCTGTTGCACGGCCACCCTAGTGCCATGTATCCATATATACTTGCATTGAAAGCCATCAGTGGACGTTATCTGGGTACATTCTCCGGAGAATATCGTAATTTCGCAAGTTGTTCCCCCTAGTGACACCGACTACCTTTATCGAATATTTCATTCCACATATCGACAATCTTCTCTCCAGCGGCGCGGACAAAGACCAGGTCTGACACTGGCAGCCCACAGTCGGTACTGTGTATCACCTGCCATTTTATTGCTAACCTGATGTTTGGATGATTAAATAGTAGCCACAATTGATATGCTACATCAACCCAAGCCGTAGTATCGTCTGGGCTACAGAGGCACAGATTGAAAACATGAACTACCACAAAGATTGGAGAAACAAGAATACAGCCCCATCCCAAGTTTGTCTAACGACATAAGTAGAAGTAATGAATGAAATGAGTTGAGACAATGAGCCAATTAGATAGTCATGTCATTGAATGGCTTAGTCATTCGAAAATTAGATAGTCATGTCATTGAATGGCTTAGTCATTCGAAAATTAGATAGTCATGTCATTGAATGGCTTAGTCATGCGAAAATTAGATATTCATGTAATTGAATGGCTTAGTCATGCAAAAATTAGATAGTCATGTCATTGAATGGCTTAGTCATGCGAAAATTAGATAGTCATGTCATTGAATGGCTTAGTCATGCAAAAATTAGATAGTCATGTAATTGAATGGCTTAGTCATGCGAAAATTAGATAGTCATGTCATTGAATGGCTTAGTCATGCGAAAATTATATAGTCATGTAATTGAATGGCTTAGTCATGCAAAACTTAGATAGTCATGTAATTGAATGGCTTAGTCAACCGAAAATTAGATAATCATGTAATTGAATGGCTTAGTCATGCGAAAATTATGTCTTCGAACCTACCAACAGAGCGAGTTCATAACGGCATATCATGAATGATGAGCAACAAGCTTTGCACCATTGATGACCCGCCTTCAGTTATGCCATATGGATGATGTGCCTTGAGTTATGCCATATGGATGATGCGCCATGAAGGATGCGCCATGGATGATGCGCCATGAGTAATGCTATATAGATGAAGTGCCATGATTGATACGCCATGGATGATACGCCATGGAGATTGTGCCATGGATGAAACGCCATGAATGATTTGTCTCGGTTGATGCGCCACGGATGATGTTCCGTGGATGTTGCGCCACGACTGCGCACAATTTTAGTAGGAAATCGCTGTTGATTTTCTATCCAACTGAAGTGTTCCATCTCAGTTGTACGTGTTACGTGAAATGTAGGCATTGACACCAGGGCTTAGTAGCAAAGAGGAAGACTTAGAAACGGATAGATTTTTGTGTGTTAAAAATGAGATGGCACATATGACACACGAATGAATATTGCTGCGTCTCACGCATCCAAAAACGTCAGATGGACAGATGCGATTATGATTAAGAGATGAATGTGGCAGAGCGTTAGCTGCAGGGATCAGCGACCCATAGCTGAATGTTAGCGTCGGAGACAGCGAACCAGAGTTGCCAAGATCCTTCTACACCTCCACTCGGTGATACTGGATAACAGGCTGCAACAGGGTAGACTGGCTAAGAAGAAGGGATCGAACAGGGAAATACCTGCTGCATACGGATGCGTGGGACTAAAAGATGCAAATATCGCAGTCAAACTGTAAACTACGACACAGCACAACCCTTTACACAGCTCAATCCATTCTTCGCACATCCTGCTACTTGCAAAGCTCTTTTCAGAGCTTAAGAGTGGTAGTTTGAAAACGAAAGAAGAAGGATGAGGAGGAGGAGAAGAAGAAAAAGAAGAAGAAGAAGAAGACGAAGAAGAAGAAGACGAAGAAGAAGAAGAAGAAGAAGAAGAAGAAGAAGAAGAAGAAGAAGAAGAAGAAGAAGAAGAAGAAGAAGAAGGAGAATGTATGATCGTGTGGAATATGTGCCAACCAGTGAGAAGATCACTCGATCCAACCGGGCATTTGGAAGCTGAAACACAAAGATCGCCTGCACACTACTTGGTGACCACCGAGACAAGCAGCCTATATTTTATTTCTCAACCCCATAAAATGCCGGTCAGAGCCCTAGCCAAAAAATAAAAATGGCTGCAGTGTGTTCATGACAAGAACGTCTCTTAAAATAATGCCATTAGGAAAAGGAAGATCGAAGCGGAGACTAACTCTGGCGGGAGCGCTTTAACATTGATAGTGTCTGACTATCAGCTCTTTCTTTGGAAGGTGACGTTGGTTATAGGTAGGGGTGATATGACCTATGGATCGGTGTGGCATTGAATGTTGGTAGGTGTAACATTGCATGTGGATAGCGGTGACATTTGATGCGGATAGGAAAACGTCGGATATGGATTGGGTTGATATTGGAAAGAAATAGGTGTTTGCAATGGATGAGAGAAGAGGTGACATTGGATATAGATAGGGTTGACATTAGTCATGGGTAGAGGTGATATTGAATATGGGTAGGTGTGACGTTGGATATGGATAAGAGTGATATCAGTTATAGACACGGATTACATTCGATATGGGTAAGGATGACATTGGGTATGGATATGGGCGACATTGAATATGGATATGAGAATATTGGATATGCCTAGAGCTGACATTTTGAAGCTAGTCAACGACTGCCTCTTGGATCATGACCCTGTCACTGGTGATCTGGCAATCCACAGAATGCATACTTATAAATCAGTAGTAGTCGAGCATTTATGGACTCAAGAGAGATGCGGAGCAGGAGTGTGTACCACCAGTGGATTATAGGAACAATCAGTATCTCTACCCTTTGTCAATTGCTGAAAGGGACTGCGCACATATGGATCTGTTCGGAGTGTGGAGACATCAATTTGTAACAGAACAGCACAGCTGTCGTGTTTCTGAAATACACGCAGGATTGTGGTTGTAGGGCCAGGCATTGGATCGAGCACAACAGGTCGCGTTCTGGCGGCACTACAGCTGGAAGTGTCCACTCGGGGACGGCCCAATTGGGTGGAGAGATGCTCTCGACCTGATCTTGTCTCTGTCATACAGACATCGTTTTCTACCTTTGATCTGCACTGACATTTGGCGCTTGTTATCCTCTCTAAATAATGTGTTATTCTAAACTAGACTCTGTCCAGCACAGTCACTAAATAGATTAATCCGAACTATCAGTGAGCGCTGGCGACACTCTCTCAGGATGTCGTTCAGTCTATTCTAGACTCTGTCCCACGCAGTCACTAAATAGATTAATCCGCGCTGTTAGTAACCGCTTACGACAGTATGTCACTAAATCTATTGTAGACTCTGTCCCACGCAGTCCCTAAATAGATTAATCCGCGCTGTTAGTGACCGCTTATGAGACTCTGTCTGGATAG
The DNA here is from genome assembly GCA_036924085.1 of Ariolimax columbianus. Classification (NCBI taxonomy): domain Eukaryota; kingdom Metazoa; phylum Mollusca; class Gastropoda; order Stylommatophora; family Arionidae; genus Ariolimax; species Ariolimax columbianus. The sequence goes on from JAVGWX010000014.1 coordinate 6,747,170, forward strand.
TAGAGGTCATATTCTCATCTATGTCACCTACATAGATTGATCTAACAGAAAGGGGTTAGGCTGCACTGTTTGTAACCTTCTAAAACTTGGATGGTCTAATACGGGCATATTGTTGAGCCTGTTACCCACGCTCATTACCCCAACATGATGCGGGCATATTGTCGAAGTTGTTACCCTCGCTCATTAGCCTAACATGATGCGGGCATATTGTCGAAGTTGTCACCCTCGCTCATTATCCTAACATGATGCGGACATATTGTCGAAGTTGTTACCCTCGCACATTATCCTAACATGATGCGGACATATTGTCGAAGTTGTTACCCTCGCTCATTAGCCTAACATGATGCGGGCATATTGTCGAAGTTGTCACCCTCGCTCATTATCCTAACATGATGCGGACATATTGTCGAAGTTGTTACCCTCGCACATTATCCTAACATGATGCGGACATATTGTCGAAGTTGTTACCCTCGCTCATTATCCTAACAAAGAAGGGTTACACTGAGGTGTAAACATTCCTTAAGATACATTCTCCGTGTGGCAATGCTTTTATCATCATCTCTGTTATCCACATACATTACCAAACCAGAGATGGAACAGAACATCCTTATAATCGTGTGTTGTTGTTGTTGTTGTTGTTATTGTTGCTATTGTTGTTGTTGTCATTGTTATTGCTGCTGCTGTTATTGTTGTTGTTGCTGCTGTTGTTGGAGACTACTCGTACACTGAATTCATTTAACTATTGACAAACTTTCTCTGTTGGTGGGTTACAGTGACTCTTCTTACGCACAGAACCGTACTTGACAAGGTGGACCGGAGTTCTCCTGGCTGTAGTGAAATGGAAAGTCTCCCCAGTAAGCTGACTACCCTAGACATTTCAGCCTTGATCCCCACCTATTTGGCCAGAGTGATGTAACCCACCATGTTTACAGTATCCCTTCAAGGATATGATGTGGGCTCAGTATGTCCCACGCGACCCTGATGCTACTACCAGAAACAGTCTCCCTTCAAGGATATGATGTGGGCTCAGTATGTCCCACGCGACCCTGATTCTACTATCACAAACAGTCTCCCTTCAAGGATATGATGTGGGCTTAATATATCCCACACGACCCATGATGTGGGCTCAGTATGCCCCACGTGACCCTGACGCTACTACCACCAACACTTCCCCGGATGTACTCTCAACGAGTCATTTATGGCCACATATAATCCTGCCTTAAGCCACACCTTCAACCGTAACATTAAGTTAAAGTAAGCAGATTACATATGTTTTAGAATATTGTTTGTGTTACACCTGGCTAGTTCGTCCCGCCCGAGGCATTTTGATTTTCTCAAATCAAGGAAATATGCATTCATCCTGTTTTCACCAGCTCTATTTGAAAGTGGGCAAAGTTCATTCCGCTAATGTGAACTTAATAAGAGAAGGCAATTAGTGAATTTTCATTTGCTAACTCATTACAGAATGCCATTTCTTCACGTATTTTTTGGAAAGTGTTAAATACTTTGTGTCAATTTGGCAGGCATGTGTCAAAGCCACTCCGTAAAGCCCAGCAAGCGTAAAAAAATGTGTGTTTTTCCGTTTGTTCATTATCTCTTTGTATCTGTTTCTTCTTCTTTCTCTTATTCTTCTTCCCATTTATTTGTATTCTTCTCCTCCTCCTTCTTTTTCTTCTTCTTTTCTTCTTCTTCTTCTTCTTCTTCTTCTTCTTCTTCTTCTTCTTCCTCCTCTTTTCGTTTGTATTCTTCTTCTTCTTCTCCTTATTATTTTTCTTCTCATTACTATTATTACTATTTTTCTTCTTGCTTTTTTGTGTTTTTCTTCTTCTTTGTTTTCTTCTTTTTCTTTTTTTAATCTTTTTTTCCCCCTTTCTCTGGTTTGTTATTTTCTTCTTTTTCTTTTTGTTCTTTTTCTTTCTCCTCCTCCTTTTCTTCATCTTTTACTTCTCTTTCTTCTATGCGTTCTTATTTTTCCTATCTATGCTTTTTCCCGTTTATGTTACTCTTCTTCCTCGTTAGTTGAACATCATCGCCTGCCACTGCATCTATGTCCTTATCTTCTTGAAGTTCAGTTTTTTCTTCTTTCTTTGTTAATCTGTCTCCCGATTCATCTTTTTGGTCCGTTCATTCCTGTGGTTCTTACTTCTCTCTGGCTGATCTGAATTCTTCGACATTTCTTTCTTCTGTTGCGTTTTATATTTGGCCTCTTCCTTTGTCCTTATTTGCATGTCAGCTCCCTGTCGCGCACATGTCTTCAACAACTTCACGACATGTCCTCCAGTCCTCAGATACTAGACCCCTCCGTGACGTTCGAGATATCTTCATGTTTGTCAAAGATCTAGCTTCCACACCATCTTTTGACCCGTGAATTATCTAATTGTTTTTTTTACTGGTTTGCCTTGTTTGCTAAGATGGTATGTATTCTACTGTGTTCTGCACATAACGGCCCAGTACCACCGACTGCATCATTACATGTTATTAATGGGTTTAGTTCTTATGGAACACGACCTTCGTGGTCCGAAAGAAAACAAATGTTGCTATGTTTACCTAGATCGCTATCCGCTGGCATCGCTGCCAGTACGTTGAGACTTCCTGAGAGGAGACTGGCTTTTCTATACGCTGTTTTCCTTAAGTTACATTATGTCCACCGTGAGCGTGTTCTCATCTGTCTGTCCAACGTTAGCGTGTTCTCATCTGTCTGTCCAACGTTAGCGTGTTCTCATCTGTCTGTCCAACGTTAGCGTGTTCTCATCTGTCTGTCTAACGTTAGCGTGTTCTCATCTGTCTGTCCAACGTTAGCGTGTTCTCATCTGTCTGTCCAACGTTAGCGTGTTCTCATCTGTCTGTCCAACCTTAGCGTGTTTTCATCTGTCTGTCCAACGTTAGCGTGTTCTCATCTGTCTGTCCAACGTTAGCGTGTTCTCATCTGTCTGTCTAACGTTAGCGTGTTCTCATCTGTCTGTCCAACGTTAGCGTGTTCTCATCTGTCTGTCCAACGTTAGCGTGTTCTCATCTGTCTGTCCAACGTTAGCGTGTTCTCATCTGTCTGTCTACCGTTAGCGTGTTCTCATCTATCTGTCCATCGTTAGCGTGTTCTCCTCATCTGTCTGTCAACCGTTAGCGTGTTCTCCTCATCTGTCTGTCCACCGTTAGCGTGTTCTCCTCATCTGTCTGTCAATCGTTAGCGTGTTCTCATCTGTCTGTCCACCGTTAGCGTGTTCTCCTCATCTGTCTGTCCACAGTTAGCGTGTTCTCCTCATCTGTTTGTCCACAGTTAGCGTGTTCTCGTCTGTCTGTCAACCGTTAGCGTGTTCTCATCTGTCTGTCAACCGTTAGCGTGTTCTCCTCATCTGTCTGTCCACAGTTGTTGCCCATCCTAATTCGTCATGTTAAGGTCAAGTTTAACGTCTTTATTGTACATATTCTGTACTCCTTCGTGGTAAGTTTATTGGGACATGTTTGTTTGTGCTTATCCACATTTTTTGTTGGCGGTCCAAATTTTATGTCGCGATTATTTTGTTTGACCGGGGTAACAAACCATTTGTCCTTGTTCCATTTCGTCCTTTAAGTAAGCGTTTCGTGAACATATCTATAGGTAAGAATCCGTTACGTGTTGAGACAGAAACACAAAACATCTATAGGTAAGAATCCGTTAATGTGTTGAGACAGAAACACAAAACATCTATAGGTAAGAATCCATTACGTGTTGAGACAGAAACACAAAACATCTATAGGTAAGAATCCGTCAATGTGTTGAGACAGAAACACAAAACATCTATAGGTAAGAATCCGTTAATGTGTTGAGACAGAAACACAAAACATCCATAGGTAAGAATCCGTTAGTGTGTTGAGACAGAAACACAAAAGATCCATAGGTAAGAATCCGTTAATGTGATGAGACAGAAACAAAACGACAAACACATTCCGGCCACACGAATTTCGTGAGGGACAAAATCAATCACAAAAACCCTAATAAATCACTGACTTAACAAAGACACTTACAAAAACCCTAATAAATCACTGACTTAACAAAGACAATTACAAAAACCCTAATAAATCACTGACTTAACAAATACAATTACAAAAACCCAAATAAATTACTGACTTAACAAAGACAATTACAAAAACCCTAATAAATCACTGACTTAACAAAGACAATTACAAAAACCCTAATAAATCACTGACTGGACAAACACAATTATAAAAACCCTAATAAATCACTGACTTAACAAAGACAATTACAAAAACCCTAATAAATCACTGACTGAACAATTACAAAAACTCTAATAAATCACTGACTGAACAAAGACAATCGACTTCACAACCAATACAATACGTCATGCGGCAGCCATGAGCCAGATAGGAGTCGAGAATGTGGGAATCACTATGGGCCACTTAGAACTTGACAGGTAAAACACGAAATGACAAAACATCAAGCAATGAACACACACACTGACATCATTCTCCCGCTGTACATACATATAGGACACGGCAATTAGTCCTGATTCCCTTCCTTAACTCATTATTCTGCTCTTTGTTTCGCAAATATATGTCATTGCCCGCACAGTACCTGGCCTTTGCACAGACTAAACTATTTAACCATCAATCCGTATGTAAAACGTTATCTCATAACAAACAAAGCTGTCGGGGATGATGTGTTAGAGATCTCATCGTAAAATGTCTCATTATTTTAAATTTAGTCTTTCTATGGCAAACAGAAAAGCCAGGTAACCTCTTGTAGGTGGCTTGCCAGGAGCTTGTCGAGAACAGGAGTTTAACCTCTGATCTCTACCGAGAGGGGTAAGCACTCTGTTTTATCGTGCACATGGACTGTTGTGTAATGGTTATTTCAATAAAACATTCAACGGATTGTCAGGTACCTGGCAGTAAGCATACACCTGTCGGTCCTGGTCACGACACCAGCGTTATTTTCTTACGATATGCCCTTGACTAGACTATGTCCTTATTTAGTCTGTGTCACCATCTAGACAATATCATGATGTAGCATGTATCCTCATCCAGACTGTTCCCATGTAGCATGTGTCCTCAATTAGACTATTTCCCAATATAGCCTGTGTCCTCATTTAGACTATTTCCCAATGTAGCCTGTGTCCTCATTTAGACTATTTCCCAATGTATCCTGTGTCCTCATTTGGACTATTTGCCAATGTAGCATGTGTCCTCATTTAGACTATTTGCCTATGTAGCCTGTGTCCTCGTTTAAACTATTTCCCTATGTAGCCTATGTCCTCATTTAGACTATTTCCCCATGTAGCCTGTGTCCTCATTTAGACTATTTCCCCATGTAGCCTGTGTCATCATTTAGACTATTTGCCTATGTAGCCTGTCATCATTTAGACTATATCATTATGTAGCCCGTGTCCTCATGTAGCCTATGGTCTCATGTAGCCTTCTCATTTAGACTATATCCTTAACTACACTAGAATATGTCCTCGTCTGTATAAGTACCATTGAAGATGCAGAAGTATGGGAGGACGTGTTGTAGCCTTTCTTGTTTTAGGTTTTGCAGTGTATTAGTTGTGGATTATATAGAGTTGAGTGAATGGACGTGTTAAGTGGGAGGAAAAGAGTTGATGTAGTAGACGAGGAAGTGTAAGAGGTAGAAGAAAACTAAAGCGTGGAAGAAGAAGATGGGCTGTCAGAATACAAGAACGAAAAAATAGGAGTATAAGATGAAGACGGATATGTAAAAGAACAGGAATATGAAGAAGATGTAGAGAACGAAAAATAGGAAAAAGAAGATGATGGAATAGAAAGAGATTAAGAAGGAGAAGAAAAAATGAAAAGTCGAAGAGGATGAGGAAAAAAGGAAGACGGAGAAGAATAAGATTAAGAAGAAGAAAAATAACACGAAAAGAAGAATAAGAAGGGAATAAGAATAAAAAGAAGGAGAAGAAGAAGAGGAAGAAGAAAAAGAAGAAGAAAAAGAAGAAAGAAAGAAAACACGAAGAACATAGGGAAGAAGAAGTGGACAACAAAGATAAAATAGAAGAACAATAAGATGAAAATTGAGAAGCAAAGAGAAACATTATGATGATAGATAAGAAGAAGAAAAAGTATAACAATATAAAAGAGAAGAAGATGAAGGCGTATGTAGAAGAAACAAAATTAGAAAAATTAAAAACAAAATTAGAATGAAGAAGTGGACCAAGAAGAAGAAAACAGTCAGGTTTGTTATGTAAAGTTGCCAGCTTCCTCAATCTCTTGCATGGATTCACTCTTTAGGAACATAGACTAGTGTTCATTCTGACAGGTTTGCCAACTCCAGGATATCAAGACCATGTCCCAAAATAAGCCCTTAGCAAAACAACAGATAATAACACTGACCTCTCTAGCTATCGTCCCCTTTCTCCTTGCAAACTAAAGTCTTTCAATGTTGCAGCTGCCTGTAATATTTAGCGCCATCGGACCAAGGGGCAACAACAATGGAGACTAACAGAGTATCATTGCCCCCAAAGTGCCAGAAGATGGCACGGACAAGCAACACTGACCACCAAGTCTGTTTATTGGCCAATTTGGGTTTGAATGCGCCAATCAACTTCTAATCTCAGATTCATTTCCGGCGAGGGAATTTGGTCACTTGTTCCCCAATTACAAGTTTTCAGGTGTTTTGTAAGGTTTGGAACATCCAAAAGTAAACGAAAGAAGGGCCTACAATAAACGTCATTCGTGTATCCTCCGCATACAATTTCAGGAAGATGTTGCACATAAGGAAATTTACATTATACGAAAGGAAGGATAGCTGATTGTGCGACTAGGTCAATTGGTTGTATTCAATAATTGTAGCGGTATAATACAATTGGATCAAATTGAAGCCAAAAAAAAGGCGCTAATGACATCTCCTGACAGAGAAACCACATTGATAATATGGGGTGTGACATAAGATAAACAGGCAAGCTAATGACAACCCCTAACAGAGAAACCACATTGATAACATTACTGGAGATAGGGTGTTGATAGATGGTACACATGGACCCTAATGACATCTCCTGATAGAGAAACCACATTGATAACATGGGGTGTTGACAGGTGGTAAACAGGGAGGCTAAAGACAACTATGGCCGCGAGGCTGTAGGCAAACGAGGCAATAGCTCACCTGGGAAGATGGGCTTCTCCAGGTCAGTTGCAGATGTTGGCCTGCACCGGTTTGGAGAGGAGACGGGCTCCTCCAGCTCAGATGCAGCTGTTGGCCCGCACCGGCTTGGAGAGGAGACGGGCTCCTCCAAGAGATAACCGCCTAAGATTCACTCCCGAAGACACAAGCACAATCAACTATACCGGCTCGGTCTCAGGCCGGGTTAACATTGCCGTCCCACACCAGGGCGGAGGTGATAAGTGAGCTACTGGTGGAACCATTAAGCTGATGAAGGACAAGCTCACAATAGAAACATGGAATGTCAGAACACTGAACCTATGTGGTAAAAAAGGGAAAACTGAATTTATGAAATTATTTTAATAATTACTGGAGCCGTATCTGTCGTTCAATCCTTGCTTCAGAAGGTACAAAAGGGTTGGCCATGGCATGTGCGGATATCGAGCACATAGGCCTCGAGCAAAGGGGATCTTGTGAAACCACCTAACCTCTTCATGCTTGGGTTGGCGGGAATGAAAGAACTGCCATCGTTGAATGATATTACGCACGGAAATGGATAGAACCCTAGCAAGAACAATATAAACCACTTTGAGAAATTACTGGTGAGGTATAAAACGTTGAAAGAGGTTACACAAGTCCTCAAACAACAATGTCTGCATTAAGAAAGAAACCACACATTGACAACATTACTGTGGAGGTAGAAATTGTTGAAAGAAGTTAAAACAAGAAAATGTTGAAAGAAGTTAAAACAAGAAAATGTTGAAAGAAGTTTAAACCATAAAACATTGAAAGAATTTAAAACAAGAAAATGTTGAATGAAGTTAAAACAAGAAAATGTTGAGAAAAGTTAAAACAAGAAAATGTTGAGAAAAGTTAAAACAAAAATGGAAAACACAGTCTCACAAAGAATAACATGAACATCATCATGTAGCATGTCCTTTGTAGAACGTCGCTCCCATCAGAGTCTGTCTGAAAGAAACTCGTTCCCTTGCCAAAACACCAGCATCCGCCACAGTCATACTCAGGCATTCCTGGATATCTTCGTGCCATTGTCTTCTTGGTCTACCCCTTCCTCTTTTGCCTGGCACCATAAAATCCATCACCGTTCTCTCAAGACCGTTGTGTCTCTTGATATGACCAAAGTACTTGCATTTTCTAGCCAAAATGGAATTGATAAACTAGTTCTCCTCTATGCTCAACTCTTGCCGAATGTCTGCATTTATTTTTTTCTCTGTCCAGGGTATTCTGAGGATCTTTCTGTAACATTTTGACTCGAAGGATTCGATTGTTTGTCTAGAAGTTTTGGTAATCGTCCATGCTTCACAGCCATAAGCTGCCACAGGAAAAACACAGGCTCTCAAGACTTTTACTTTTATCGTTTTGTTGGTGCCCTGTCATAATTTCTTCAGGCTGTTCAGTCTCCTTCATTGCCATAGCTAGTCTTCTTCTGATTTCTTTCGAGCAGGCACCATTTTTGTCAATTCTGGAGCCCAGATATTCAAAATGTTAAACCTGATCTATTTCCTCACCACCCACTGCAAATTTATGCTGATCAAATTATTCTGGAGGTAGGGAATGGTTGACAAGACATGAACCAGAGCGCCTATAGGGCATTGAAAAAACACGAAACACAACAATGATGAAGAAGAGATCACTGAGGAGAGGTTGGGGACGGCGTGGGCTAGTGGTTAAGTGACACGGTTCACAACCAAAAGGTGCTGGGTTCGATCCCTATCACAGTACCCCGGGAAAGCAACCCCTTAGTAAATGCAGGAGGAAGTACACCCTTACATAAAATGCAAGCCGAAGTCGGGTGCACTGGGACGGCAGGCGCAAAATAAAAACCATAGTGCAACACACACCACCTTGGGGAATACAGAAGTAAGACATATACAACAACGCAAAACAAAAACATCGAGGAGAGGTAAACACGTTGAACGACCGTGTTTGCATAAACAATATCTTTCCGATTGTTGCTCTGACTTATAGTTACCATGTTTTTTTGAGTCCTGCTGCTACTGTATCATGTATTTTGTCCATCTGTCACGTAGTCTACCTCTAGTCTTGTAAGCATAGCTTCTTATGTGATCCACACAACGGTGGCCTCCCGTCACTCTCTACCTAAAGTTGGATTAGAAAGCTACAACTATAGATGATCTCCTCGGGTAAGATTACACCAAAATACTTTGCCTACCTTCACAGCGGGGGTTACGATATTATTTTCGGTTCAGCAATGAGCTCCTAAGCCCCACGTACAACTCTCGATAGTCCCTCTTTACGGCATACATGGATGTGGATGCGGATCTATTCTCTCATCTCCAGCAAGGACCCCCCGAGATTCACACAACAATAACTGCCTAGACTTCATTTTCTTAAATGAAAGGACCATTGAATTTTCTGTATCACAATGTATTCAGCAGAGAAATGATTTCCAACAGCAGCGTATTTATCCTATTTACATCTTTCCTACAAACTACAATGTTCGCCCACATAATTTCCTCTCGGCGTTTCCTTTCCGAGTGGTCAAACTACAATATCCGCTTCTATTATTTTCTCTCATCTACTGTTTTCCGAAGGGTTAAACTTCCAACCACATAAGAAAGACGAAATCACCTTAGTAATATCACCTTATTACATTTCGTCTGAGACTTCCGGTCTCAAATTGGCTTAATTTTCAATGGTCATTTCTATTTCCCGTCAGTTCACGCGGCGGACGTGATCAGCAGACTTCCGGTCATTTCTGACAAGTGTTGCTGAATCTTTTTTCGGGAGTGTTTTGTTTTTCTTCTGCTATTTTGTTTACCTTGTTAGAATATAATCATTACCTCTCTCTCTCTCTCTCTCTCTCTCTCTCTTTCTCTCTCGCTTTTCTCTCTCTTTCTCTAGCTGGTACTCTGGTCCACACATCTGTGTACACACACACACACAAACACACACACACACACACACACACACATACACACACACACACACACACGTAAAAACAGGTGAAAGGATGGATGAGTGAAACGATGTTCTAGAACTATATTTATGAAGCTAAAATCACAAAGCCCACCCCCATCATGAAAGGTGTTTCAGTCTCTGTAGACCACGAGAGTGGCGCACTATGAGTTTAGTCCAGCTTTCTCATGTATTTTGACACGGTCTGCTATTCCTATAAAGGCCGATCCGCAAGTGACAGTCCCTACCACATATGGAACAACCAGGCTGGCTTGTCAGGCTGTCCCTAGATCTCTCCAATATTTCTCTTATTTCTGCGTCGGCATCCACTGTGCCAGTTCCAACTGACTGTTCGGCATCCACTGTGCCAGTTCCAACTGACTGTTCGGCATCCACTGTGCCAGTTCCAACTGACTGTTCGGCATCCACTGTGCCAGTTCCAACTGACTGTCTCCAAATAGTTCGATCTCGAGCAATCGTTTCCCAGCTTCGGATGGGTTTTCGCGTGGATTTGTGTCTCTATTACAGACGTCCTAGAATCGCAATGACGGACGGAACGTTATTCTAGCTCCTATGACAAGCTGTCCAGAGAGGATATCCTTTGGCAGCCTTTCATTTTCATGGCGGTAAACATGTTCCAACCATGGAAGGCGTCATTGTCTCAACAGCGAGTGCATGAAGAGAGTGTCTGTTCGATGTAAGACCCTTTTATGTGGCACTCTCTCTTGCCATCCAGTCCCCAAAATTCGCCGTATACATAGCTCGTGCGAAATGTGTTGAGCCACTGTTTCGGCCAAGAACGCAGGCCTGAAAGACACAGAGGACCTTAGTTTAGTAAGACAAGGCCTTGTTCTCACACACTTTCTTCGTCGAGCGGGCCATGACGGTACTCGCCCTGTCACGTCTACTGCATATCTCCTTCTCAAGCGAGACAGTGTTGCTGATGTTAGACCTCAGATAGGTGAAGCTGTTGACGATCTACATCAATCTCAATGGAAGGGGGAGGGTTAATACCCTGTGCGCAGACTTCGTCTTTTCCAGGTCTAATGTATAGTGAGCCCAGTCTGTTTCAAGAAGGCCTCCTAACTATTGGTCACTAGAATCGCAAATGTCGCAAATAACATCTCCGTAATGAGCACCGCCCTCACCTTGGACCTCGCACGAGGTCCTATCAGGTTAATCAGCCGCCCACGTGACCTAGTGTGCAGATAAAGACCGCTCACAGACGTGCCATTAGCATTGGATAGGAACACAGAGAACAAGATCCAGAAGAGGGTTACACCCCCCCCTCCCCACACATATACACAGTTTAAATCACCTGCATCACACCCCTACACAGCCATTGATGAAGTTTTTCTGGTACTACTTGGGGAATGGGCAAAGATGATTTGAGATTCCTGTACCTTAGTTATGTGCGCACAGCAATAGAATATAACAGTACGCTCCAATAGAATATAACAGTACGCCCCAATGGAATATAACAGTACGCTCCAATAGAATATTACAGTACGTTCCAATAGAATATAACACTACGCCCCTATAGAATATAACGGTACGCCCCAATAGAATATAACAGTACGCCCCAATAGAATATAACAGTACGCCCCAATAGAATATAACAGTACGCCCCAATATAATATAACAGTACGCTCCAATAGAATATAACAGTACGCTCCAATAGAATATAACAGTACGCTCCAATAGAATATAACAGTACGCTCCAATAGAATATAACAGTACGCTCCAATAGAATATAACAGTACGCTCCAATAGAATATAACAGTACGCTCCTAACAACTTCTACAATCTAGCTTGGAATCCCTGGACAGGGAATAAAATAGCGCCCTTCATGTCCTTAATTTTTTGTTTTTGTTTTATTATTGCTTTCACCTTATTTCTCTATTCCACAAGGCGATGTGCGTTGCACTATGTTTTTATTTTGCGCCTGTCGGCCCAGTGCATCCAATTTCGGCACGCATTTTATGGTCTGCTTCCTCCTGCATTTTCTCAGGGTTTGCTTCTCCGGGGTAACGGCCTGTGCTGTGATAAGGACCGAACTCAGCACCTTCGGATTGTGAGCCCTGTCACTTAACCACTAGGCCACGCCGCTCCCACATTGTTAGTGAAATAATGAGGTCAACATGAACAACAGTTTGCGAAATGCACACAAATGTTGATCAAGCTGTTTTGGAAGTTTATGGACCAACACCAACAGGAAACAGGATTATCCCAACAGACTCCTTATGGACAAGTGCTATCCAACATTCAAAGTACAATATAAAAGTCTGTACTTCACCTTGTTAGACAAATCAATGACAGATACCGGCTTCCAGAAAGAAGACAAGAATTACAGAAAGTAGTCACAGATATACAACTACAAACATTCCTTAAACACCAGAGATAATGACACAATTAATAGATAATGCAACCAAACGTTCTGATCCTCACAAGTACTCTTTAGCAAGCAGCACAAAGAACTATTGATGCCTAGTCAGAAAAAAGAACTATTGATGCCTAGCCAGCTCAAAGAACTATTGATGCCTAGCCAGAACAAAGAACTATTGATGCCTAGCCAGCACAAAGAACTATTGATGCCTAGCTAGCTCAAAGAACTATTGATGCCTAGCCAGCTCAAAGAACTATTGATGCCTAGCCAGCTCAAAGAACTATTGATGCCTAGCCAGCTCAAAGAACTATTGATGCCTAGCCAGCACAAAGAACTATTGATGCCTAGTCAGCACAAAGAACTATTGATGCCTAGCCAGCTCAAAGAACTATTGATGCCTAGCCAGAACAAAGAACTATTGATGCCTAGCCAGCTCAAAGAACTATTGATGCCTAGCCTGTTGACTAGATACATGTACTCGTATATAATGATGGATCTGTATTTAAGACCACAATCAAAACAAGATCTCGTTGAGATAGAATTCTCAGACAGATCCTCTGAAGAGCTGTATGATGGTTGCATGGAGGTTTGCTACAACTATCAAGCTGCAATCCCTGCCCTTAAAGCCGTTGTGTGCCATCTGACGACAGTTTGGGATCTTCAAACGTCAAAAACTGTTATTTGTACATAATTGATGTCATTCCTTCCAGCTATATAAGATGCTGGACATATACGATCTGATCTTTTCCAAATACCTCTAGACTTTGACCCCATGATCACCTGCAGTGTCGTCGTGTGATTTCCTAGACATTAACACACGCCTGGCAATGGCAAGGCAGACAGGTTGACAAAGATGGCATCAAGATAAGAACAGCCAGACAGAGCAACAACTCTACAAACAGCCAACCAGATCAGAAGAACAGCAAACAGAGAAACTGTGTCATGGGAAACACAGGGATGGATGTCCATAAAACAGATTGCAAAGTCCAATTCAAATAGCAGTATCAATACTCACAAGGAAGGAACAAAGCACCATTTTCCAACGGACAATTCAACATACCAAGCACTTGAACAGAGCAAACCAGAACACAACCCAACACATCTCAACACAAGCCAACACATCCCAACATAAGCCAACACAATCCAACAGATCCCAAGCACTTGAACAGAGCAAACCAAAACACAACCAAACACATCCCAACACAAGCCAACACATCCAAACACAAGCCAACACACCCTAACACATCCTAACACAAGCCAACACATCCAAACACAAGCCAACACACCCCAAAACACATCCCAACACAAGCCAACACATCCCAAAATAAGCCACTACATCCCAACACAAGCCAACACAACCCAACACATTCCAAGATCTTGAACAGAGCCAACGAAAACACAACCCGACACATCCCAACATAAGCCAACACATCCCAACACAAGCCAACACATCCCAAAATAAGCCACTACATCCCAACACAAGCCACCACATCCCAACACAAGCCAACACAATCCAACAGATCCCAAGCACTTGAACAGAGCAAACCAAAACACAACCAAACACATCCCAACACAACCAAACACATCCCAACACAAGCGAACACATCCCAACGCAGGCCAACACATCTTACACATCCTAACGTATCCCAATAAAAGTCAACACATCCTAACGCATCCCATCACAAACCAACACATCCTAACACATCCTAACGCATCCCAGCACAAGCGAACACATCCCAACACAAGCCAACACATCCCGAAACATCCTAACACAAGCCAACACAACTCAACTCAACCCAACACATCCCAACACAAGCCAATACAACCCAACACACCCCAACACAACTCAACACAAGCCAACACATCCCAACACACCCCAACACAACCCAACACAAGCCAACACATCCCAAGCACTAAAACAACCCCGACACAAGCCATCTGTGAAATCTTTGATCATCATCTCATTGAGTGCTCGGTGATCAACAATGTAAAGAAAATGCTTCATCCTCCCTGGTCAGATAGATGAAACACTTTGTTTGGTACTGAACAACAATCCAAGACGCGTAGATACCATTGTCGACCGTTGGGTGGAGGGACGAGCACTTCATTGCTATTGGACCCCTAAAAACAACAACACCCATACACAATGTTGTTGGAGATAGTGGACATTCCTATATGACTGCAGTGGTACGGCGTGGGCTAGTGGTTAAGTGACACGTCTCACAACCCGAATGTGCTGGATTCGATCCCCATCACAGCACCGGCCGTTACCCCGGAGAAGCAAACCCTTAGAAAATGCAGGAGGAAAGGAGACTCTTACATAAAATGCATGCTGAAGTCGGATCGGATGCAATGTGTCGACAGGCGCAAAATAAAAACCACAGTGCAAAGCGTACCGCTTTGGGGATTAGATAATTAGATAACTAAGGCGAACGCAAAAAAAAAACAGAACAAAAAAAACTGCAGTTTAAGTCACCCAGTCCATAACACAAAAAAAGATTGTTGAAGAAAGTAGACATTCCTATCTAACTGCAGTTTGTTCAATCAACTATTTAATTACCACGATAAAGATTATTCGAGGAATTAGACTTCACAATCTGGTCCCATTTCCCACTACATATTTAGCTGTACACCTCTTCAATTATCTGGCCAGATCGCTTCCTGAAGTCGTAACTAGTTAATTGTGACCAAACTTCAATATTAACAAGCCATGTCTTCTGTCTCTATAACCCCAAAATGGCTTCTCAGGACATGGACAATTAGGAAGAAAGGAATATCTAATGGATTTCTGTGATTGTTGTGTTCAAGTGTTAATGGGATTTGCGCTCACGTCACTTAGAGTTCGCAGTTTCTATTCAGTCGCCATTTTCTACACAAATTGGACGGCGAAGTCTCATCTTTATTTTAGACTATAATTCTTGAGGGTCTGCGCAGTACAATGGTAGAGAGCTTGCCTCTCTCTGTAAAGGTGATGGTTTCAATAATCGTCATAGAAACGCTCCAGTTAGCTTTGCTTTAAATGGATGCACACTTTACTGTTAGGGACACCAAAATAGCGAGACATGGAGCAAACCACCACCACTGAATACAAATCTGAGCTCTGGTACAATGAACCCACAAACACTTCATCCCCGACAGCAGTGAATGGATCTAAAAATAACGAAAAGACCGTACACGATGATGAAATCATTTATGTTGCTTGCGATATTTTTTGTAAGAATTAACAGCGCTACTTTTTATCCTCATTCTCTCGTCTCGTGCCGCCCGACCCCAGCGGCAAGTCAAGGACAAGACGACCAGGGGATGCAGGGGACTCCGCATCAAGCATCCGTGAAAAAGACGGCGGAGTCCAGAGTCGAACCCACACCACCTGATGTATGGATCTACAATTACAATAATACCATTTTAATGGACATGTTTATCTTCAAATATGTACATGCATATTCTTATTGGGCAACTTTGGTAACTAAAAGTGATTTAACTAGTCAAGCTAAAGTCTATGTTTGTCAACTTTTACACATATGTCCTGATATATATGTAATTGTTGTCATTTTTTACACATATTTTCTCCATGTAATTACATATAATGGATGTTTTCTCTTCTTCTTTGTTCGTTCTCAATCTCCCGCTACCAAACCCTGAAAGGGCTTAAGTAGCAGAATGTAGTCCAGAGAACGGAATGCGTTGTGTCGTAGTTTACAGCTTGACTGCGATATTTGCACCTTTCGGTCCAACACATCCGACTTCAGCAAGAATGTTTTGAGTACCGGGTTAGCATTCCCTCTTCGATCCCTTCTCCTTAGCCAGTCTACCCTGCTGCAGCCTGTTATCCAGGATCACCGCGTGGAGGGGTTGAAGGGTCTTGGCAGCTCTGGTTCGCTGGCCCTCACGCTAGTAGTCAGCTATGGGTCGCTGACCACTGCAGCTCATGCGCTGCTCAGCATCTTGATCCCAATGGATGTCAAATGTTAAACTTAACTTCTGCATATAATTAGGCCTACATATAATGGTTGTCGACTGCAACACATATATTTCCTTACATATAATTACATGTAATGTTATCAATCGTTACATATATTTCCTTACATATAATTACAAGTAATGGTTATCAATCGTTACATATATTTCCTTACATATAATTACAGGTAGTAGCTATCAATAGTTATATATTTCGTTACATATATTTAAATGTAATGGTTCTCAACTGTAACACATATTTTCTTACATGTAATCGTATGTAATGGTTGTGAGGACTAGTATTTAGGACAAATTACAGTATTTGACATATCCAACTTTGTGATCGTTGTTATGGTAAAATAATGAACAAATCCAGACATGTTAAAATAAATCTCTGATTGATTTTTCCAGACTGATTTTACATAATTAATTCACCCTGAGGGCTTAGTGAAATTTGATATGTCATTTCTGAAACATCTCTGATCATTCGTAGATTATATTATATGTACTGATCAACGGTGTTTGTAGGCCCACTAGCTGAGAAAGTGGTCACCCAGTGGTCCGCTTGGGTCTTTGTGTATGACAAGAATAACAATAGCAACACTGCCTCACAGAGATCATGTCGTAAGAGGCGAATAACTGTGACATGGCTTAACACAGGCTTTGGTTACGTGGTTTGTTTAGAGCAGCTGTTTGATATCACCTTGATCAGAATTGTCTCACCTGACCCTAATTACTGTTTGATATCACCTTGATCAGAATTGTCTCACCTGACCCTAATTCCTGTTTGGTCTCACCTTGATCAGAATTGGTAGGTAAATGATGTCACAGCAGGGAGTGGAGTGAAGGACAAACTCTCCAACTCCAATCAAATACTCCTATATCGTGTGTCTTAAATAGCCTCAGGTGGCAATCCTCTAACTCCTGGCCTTCCCACGGCACAGCTGCTTTTACTAACATGACACGGGGCGATGTGGGAATGAACGCTAAACCAGCAAAGTTGTTGAACCTGTTTACTTGTTTTATGATGTGTTTACCTGTTTTGGGATATGTTTACCTGTTGTCTGATATGTTTACCTGTTTTGTGATATGTTTACCTGTTTTGCGATATCTTTACCTGTTTTGTGATATGTTTACGTTTTATGATATGTTACTTGTTTTGTGATATTTTTGCCTGTTTTGTGTTTTAGTTACCTAGTTACCTGTTTTATAATGTTTACCTGTTTTGTGATATGTTTACCTGTTTTGCTATATGTTTACATGTTTTGTGATGTTTACCTGTTTTGTGATATGTTTACCTGTTTTGTGATACATTTACCTGTATTGTGATGTTTACCTGTTTTGTGATATGTTTACCTGTTTTGTAATATTTTTACCTGTTTTGTGATACATTTACCTGTATTATGATGTTTACCAGTTTTGTGATATGTTTACCTGTTTTGTGATATGTTTACCTGTTTGTGATATGTTCACTTGTTTTGTGATTTGTTTACCTGTTTTGTGATTTGTTTACCTATTTTGTGATAGGTCCACGTATTTTAGTGATAGGTTTACTTGTCTGTTTTGTGATAGGTTCACGTGTTATGTGACAGGTTCATGTGTTTTGTGATTTGTAGGAGGTTTGACTAAACGTGACCGTAGTCAATTTAGTTCTCTAATTCTGTCATTGTTACTCTCATGATTTATTTGTTGTTTTTAGGAGCGCCGTTCCTTATCACTGACTAAGACCATCCGGTCGTTACAAAGATTTCTGTCAAGGTCTTGATACGACCAGATGTCTACATCATATCTGTCTACATTGCTTACACAGACATAAGGCAGAGAATAATTAATTTATCTAAGAATACGAACCAGCCACTGTAAAAATAGAGAGTAACGTCTGTGAATATTTCAGTGGATGTAGACAACAAATTAGTCGGTAGATCAATGACTGATCTTGATTTATTTCAAATGACGGAAGAAGTTAGAAATAAATTAATTTCCCTGGTCTCGAGTTTTATGTTTAATATTACTAATATAATAAATATATATATAATAATAATAATAATAATAATAATAATAATAATAATTAGCGCTTAGACGTCTGTGACCGTTGCGTCGATCGTCTTCTGCCATGGCCATGTCGAGATTTAAATTACCTGTACCTTCAGCAGACGAATGAGTGGTCCCTGGCATAGACAAATGATTTGAGAAGAAGTTAGTGAGCCAGGGCGTCCTCATCCTGCCAGACAACATGGCCGAAGATGAAAAGGCGTTGCCTGACCTGATTTTCCGTGATGAGAGTGAGATTTGTCTGCGCATGGACCTCAGCTTTGCGAACAAGATCGTGCCATTGAATTCCGAGAATGCGTCACTGGTTGCACATTCGAAAAGCCTCAAGTCTTGATATGTGACGTTGAAGCACTGCTCAGGTCTCGGAAGATGCTGGGAGTACCGTGACCACAACTAGCTGGTAGGTGCTTAGTTTGGATTGAATGGAAAGCCTGTGGTTGTACCAAACGGGGCGAAGATCGTTCACTTCGGAGACGGCAAGGCCAATCCGCCAATCCCATTATGTTACGCGACCCCATCATGTCACGCGATCCCATCATGTCACGCTATCCCATCACGTTCACGCAATCGCCATATGTTTTCCAACCAGCAGGAGGTTATTCCCAGCCTAATAGAGCACCTCTACACTACCACTGTGGAGCTGGGGCTTGCCTAGCTGAACGCGTCGTATAGATAGACATGGTGAGGAGGTAGCATTGAATATATTGCACCATAGCTCGACCCCTTGTCTTATGCTATGGATGATGTACAACAATCTACCAAATGTATGTAGCCGCTCAATGAGAATGCTCTCACATTCCAAGTGAACTGCTTCATGCCTATAGTGCCACGTGTTCTTATCAGTGTATGGACCAGAACGGCTACCACTAAGGGCGGTAGATGCAAAATAATGACACATGTCCGTCGATCTTACATATTAACTGAGAAATATTGAATTCCGTTAATTGCAAACTGTATTAAGAAACCGGACTGTACGAAATGATGCGTCAAAGCAGACAGGGCCGAATTGAGACAAGTTGACCTATTAACATACCTGGGCACATAAATAACATCAGATGGAAGATACATTTACGAAATAAAATGTAGAATAGCCCAAGCAAAGTCGGTCTCCCAGACCGTGAGGGGAATACCAACAAAACCTTGTCGCTTAAACTGAGTCCGTGGATACTACGTGGAACCAGAACTGGCATATGGCAGTAGATCATGGACAAAAAGCAAACAAGCTCTATAGAAGCAATAGAGATGTGGTTGTACAGAAGAATGCTGCAAATCACATAGACTGCAAAGATGACTAAGGATACAGTGCTCGAAGAGGCACACAGACAAAGATGACTAAGGATACAGTGCTCGAAGAGGCACACAGACAAAGATGACTAAGGATACAGTGCTCGAAGAGGCACACAGACAAAGATGACTAAGGATACAGTGCTCGAAGAGGCACACAGACAAAGATGACTAAGGATACAGTGCTCGAAGAGACACACAGACAAAGATGACTAAGGATACAGTGCTCGAAGAGGCACACAGACAAAGATGACTAAGGATACAGTGCTCGAAGAGGCACACAGACAAAGATGACTAAGGATACAGTGCTCGAAGAGGCACACAGACACAGATGACTAAGGATACAGTGCTCGAAGAGGCACACAGACAAAGATGACTAAGGATACAGTGCTCGAAGAGGCACACAGACACAGATGACTAAGGATACAGTGCTCGAAGAGGCACACAGACAAAGATGACTAAGGATACAGTGCTCGAAGAGGCACACAGACAAAGATGACTAAGGATACAGTGCTCGAAGAGGCACACAGACAAAGATGACTAAGGATACAGTGCTCGAAGAGGCACACAGACAAAGATGACTAAGGATACAGTGCTCGAAGAGGCACACAGACAAATATGACTAAGGATACAGTGCTCGAAGAGGCACACAGACAAAGATGACTAAGGATACAGTGCTCGAAGAGGCACACAGACAAAGATGACTAAGGATACAGTGCTCGAAGAGGCACACAGACAAAGATGACTAAGGATACAGTGCTCGAAGAGGCACACAGACAAAGATGACTAAGGATACAGTGCTCGAAGAGGCACACAGACAAAGATGACTAAGGATACAGTGCTCGAAGAGACACACAGACAAAGATGACTAAGGATACAGTGCTCGAAGAGGCACACAGACAAAGATGACTAAGGATACAGTGCTCGAAGAGGCACACAGACAAAGATGACTAAGGATACAGTGCTCGAAGAGGCACACAGACACAGATGACTAAGGATACAGTGCTCGAAGAGGCACACAGACAAAGATGACTAAGGATACAGTGCTCGAAGAGGCACACAGACAAAGATGACTAAGGATACAGTGCTCGAAGAGGCACACAGACAAAGATGACTAAGGATACAGTGCTCGAAGAGGCACACAGACAAAGATGACTAAGGATACAGTGCTCGAAGAGGCACACAGACAAAGATGACTAAGGATACAGTGCTCGAAGAGGCACACAGACAAAGATGACCAAGGATACAGTGCTCGAAGAGGCACACAGACAAAGATGACTAAGGATACAGTGCTCGAAGAGGCACACAGACAAAGATCACTAAGGATACAGTGCTCGAAGAGGCACACAGACAAAGATGACTAAGGATACAGTGCTCGAAGAGGCACACAGACAAAGACAATATATTGCAAGGGTCAGCACAAGATACTCATCCTTTGCATGTTATGAGAAGAGGAGGATAAGAGCACGTCGTGACAACGAGGAAGATTACAGGAAAGAGAGACAGACGGCCAAGAGAGAAGATGATGGACAGCCTGAGAGACAGACGGCCAAGAGAGAAGATGATGGACATCCTCAGAGACAGACGGCAAAGAGAGAAGATGCTGGACAGCCTGAGAGACAGACGACCATGAGAGAAGATGCTGGACAGCCTGAGAGACAGGCGGCCAAGAGAGAAGATGCTGGACAGCCTGAGAGACAGGCGGCTAAGAGAGAAGGTGCTGGACAGCCTGAGAGACAGACGGCCAAGAGAGAAGATGATGGACAGCCTGAGAGACAGACGGCCAAGAGAGAAGATGCTGGACAGCCTGAGAGACAGACGGCCAAGAGAGAAGATGCTGGACAGCCTGAGAGACAGACGGCCAAGAGAGAAGATGCTGGACAGCCTGAGAGACAGACGGCCAAGAGAGAAGATGCTGGACAGCCTGAGAGACAGACGGTCAAGAGAGAAGATGCTGGACAGCCTGAGAGAATTGTATGGGCGACAATCAGCAACAGAGCTGCTAAACTCTAATAGAATGGATAGAGGTCCATGGTTGCCAATGTCAACCGGCACGTCACCTGATGATGATGATTAATAAACATTCAAAGTGGGTATGTTCTGTGAGACACTGACAATATGTGTGTGTGTGTGTGCTTGCAGATGTGTGGTTGTGTGTGTATATATGTGTGTGTGTGTGTGTGTGGGTGTGTGTGGGCTTGCAGATGTGTGTTTGTGTGTGTTGTGTGTGGGTGTGTGTGGGTGAGTGTATAGTGGGAGAGGAGAGGGGTTAAGTACTTGCCTGTTCGTCTGGTTCTGTAGACTGTCTTGAATGATATATTTCTGCGATTGCCAGGCTTGGGTCTATTCCTGTCCTATAACCAAGCCGTTACATAGTATATCATTACCGAGTTCATTTCTACTTCTTGTGTTGTCGAGCCAGTTTTTGGTCAATGGGAATATAGGTCATGTGTCCCCGCTTAGTGCACGTGCTACGGATATACTTAACCTACATGGGGCGGGGGCGGAGGGCATGCGTTATCGATGTATGCAAAAGCATATCTGAGTTCCATTGTAAAGGGTTTGTAAAGCAAATGATTCAAGGATGCTTGTGCCTTCAAACGTCACCCACTTTCCATGCTAATTTGTGATATTTCATTCAACAGAAAACAGCGCATGCCTAACAGGGATTTGAAGGGCATGTCCAAGTGGGCATTGAGCAGCGGTAGGGCAGTGGCTCGTGCAATCTAAGACCAATCTAAGACTAGTCCCCAGTTGATGTGGGGTATTTGTTTAGGTTTCAAACGGCGAGGAAGTTGACCCCGTCTGATAGAGATGCAGATACTAGGTAATGTCCCCGTGTGTCTGTGATCAAAAAGAACAATGGGCAGGAGACCATATTTACCAACATGCCACATTGGCGTATCATCTGGATCCTCGTCCCCCAGGCTACCCTACTGGTCAGTCTAGCGACACCCAAACGCCATGTGATATTTATAAATCGCACTTTCTTAAGATCTGAAGAGGCGTACATGTATTCCTAAAATTAATACCAAGATTTTTTTAAACGTAGGATAACGTTAAGGTTAACATCAAAGTGTTCACTGCTATCGGGGTTGAAGTGGTAAATAATGATTGTACTAGGCTCAGCTATTTGTATTGAGGTGGGAGTGGCGAGATCCGTTGATCGCTGTCTTTTCTTCTTTAACAGTAAGTCAGCTGTTATTTACAGCTGGGTCGATTAGAGCGCGCCGGTAACTGTGATCGAATACGATGCGTTTGCCGTGACAAGCGAGAGATGCTTTTTAAGAGGGAGGACGAGGGAATGTATGAGGAATAACTAGTCCCACTCTGCCGACGTGGACATATCGGTCCTTCATCGTCATCATGTGCATGCTACTCCAAGCGGTGGAGTATATGACAGAAACTATATTTGTTTACCTTAATCATCTTTTAGTTAATGCTGAATATATTTCTTTGTGAGAAAACGAACGCACCAGTTCACACACTGACAAATGATGTTCAAACTACTCAGCTAAAGCATAGGCTCTAAAATGAGCCGAAGAAACAATAAACAACACAAGACACCAATGTCGACCGACATTAAAAAGCCTTGAGCGCGAACTAAAAGTTACAGGAAGTGTATTGGAATAGCAGATAGTTTCACGAGGCTGCAAACATGACACAAAAGAGCCCACACGTTAAAGAAAGAAAGAGAAACACAACATCAGAATGATCCCTTAATCACCTTACAATAAATAAAGTCCCTTCCCAAAACGTGGATCTTCTGGTCAAAATGTCCCTGATTTCTGGGTAGCGAGATCGGACTGGTGTGTTCACAGTCGAGCACGTTAAAAATCCCTTTGCAGAGATGTAAATCTCTGATCCCTCTCTCTACTTACCTCACTCGTTCTTTTGACTCTCTCGTAAAGTCACACGCTCGTACAACTTTCTCACGCGCCCTCGGGGTGAGACCCTGCCATTGCACTTTGGTTGGTATGGCTTCCGAGAGCGCACAAACCTAGCATAGGTACATACAGATGCACAGATACATCCAAGCACTAGTTTATGCGTCTTAATATCGCCTAGTTGACTACGGTTTGGGGTGGAATAGGCGCTCCTCCGCCAGTAGAAACTAGTGAGGCAAACAAGTAAAATAAAACAAATTTGAAAAGATAAGGCATAACGGCGGCTGCCCAAACAAAATTCAAAAGTTAAGCTAAAAATCTACCCAAAAATTATTTCTACTTCCCCCAAGTGCTTTGTTAAGAGCAGCATATAGATGGCGCCTAACTAGCTGCGGGTCTACTTACCTCTATTGTGTTTGATTCTGTCAATTAAAATGAACTTGCACATAGGTTAAACCACACTCCAAGAAATTGATTGTATACAGACCCTGCAGTCTTCTAAACCAGTATAACGACATTAGGTTAAGTTAGGACGAACCTTCCCACAAAGATGTTTCTCCCGTAACTCGATCAAGGGGACCTGTGTCAGCTGTTTCCAACTTTCCATTCGTCATTTTTCTGGACTAGTTTGTAGGGGCTGAGTTTTCTGTAAGAAACTTCGTCTTGACTTTAGTCTTGTGCGCTGCACCTGATGTTCGAACATAGAGTGTCTTGGATCATTTACCTGTTTCTCTCTTTCTATCTCTGACGCGACAGTTCTTCTTATCTCTGGTGGCGCTATGCCGATTATGGGGTATATTTTTTCAGTTGGTGTAGGTTTTAGACATCCAGTAACTATACGGCCTGTCTCATTTTCTCATTTATTGCTGTATCTACATGTTTAACATGTGCAGAGTTCTACCAAACTGGTGCGGCGTACTCAGCTTCAGAGAAACACAGAGCCAGTGCTGACATTCTGAAGACATGGCTTCAAACCCCATGTTGTGCCAACCAGTTTTCGTATGATACTATTTCTCGCATGTATTTTCAGTTTTTCTCCTGGCAATGTGCGGCATAGGACAGTGTCCGGTCCAACTTTACTCCTAAGTATTTGGAGGCTGTGCTGTTATCCAGGTCCAGTCTTTGCCATTTGATCTGGAACTTTCTGTTCGCTTCTTTATTATTGAGAGGGTAGGCACAAATTTGAGTTTTGCTGAGATTTGGTTTGAGTTGGTTCTTTCGGTAATATGGAGCAAGAACATAAAGGGCCTTTGTCAGTTCATGTTCACTTCTTCGAAGCCCTTTCCCTGGGTATCTACTGCTGTATCATCGGTATATATAAATATTGTCATCTCTGTATCTATAGGTTGATCATTGGTGTAGATACTTTCTTAGGTTCTAATGGGGTTTTTCCTGGTGTTAGCAGAGCATCCACATGGGGTTTTCTCCAGATTTTAGGAATTCGCATAGAACCGATGCATGTGTTGAAAAACTTCAGCAGCCATGTGATGGTTTCTTGTACAAAGTTTGTAATTTGCTCTGTCCTCAAGTCATATGAGCCACCTGCTTTGTTGTTTTCCATTTGATGCAGTGCATGATTTAGTTCTTGCAAGGAGAAAAGTATCGCCAATATGTCATTCTCCTGTTTACAATCTCTCTGGATATTGGTTTGCTCTGATTTTTGAGTGGTTTTTCCGTTCAGTGGTATTTGGTGGGCTATTTGATTGGGGGTGATCTGTGTTATGCCTGCAGAAGCGCTCACTGGATTATTACTTAATTGTTTAATAAGTTTCCAGGCGCGTCTGCTGTTTTGTTTCATATCAAGGTCTTCCACCAAGTGGCGCCATTAATCTGTTTTTGACTTTGATATGGCATGTAGTAGGTCCTCCCCAGCTTGGATGGTTTCATCAGAGAGAGGGTCACTTTCAAATAGTGCTTGGTAGTGCTCGTATAGCGCCTTTGATTCAACGTTAAGGCCTGGAATATACTGAGTTCTACAGCCTCTTGGTATGTGGTGTCTAGAAATTATTTTTACGAGTTTGACAAAGGTCTCATATTTTGTGGGGGTTGGTTTTTGGAGATTTTGCCACTTGGTGTATTATCCTGTCACTAACAAATATGTCGTCAGGATTGTAACCTTTTCTCCATCTGCAGCTATTAAAATATGTTGGAAATTTTGGGTCGTGCAAGATCTGCAATCCATTCTGCTCTGCTCAGTTCTCCAGCTCTTCTCCCTTAGCATCTGATTCCTTGTAGCGTCCATGCAGTGATGTGACAGTTAAAGTCTCCCATGCAGTGCTGTGCCAGTTAAAGTCTTCTATGCAGTGCTGTGACAGTTAAAGTCTCGCATGCAGTGCTGTGACAGTTAAAGTCTTCCATGCAGTGATGTGACAGTTGAAGTCTTCCATGACTATTTTGTTACTTTGGGAAAAGTAGCCAGGAAAAGGATTTACTGCGTAGCGGGCTAGGCTTGAGCAGCTTAAAACTCCCCTGCGTCGGGTGGTTAACCGATGTACGAGTTCGTCTTACTAGACTTAAACATTAGAGTAAGTAGACCCTCAGCCTGAAGGGCGCCATCTAAGGTGAGACCAAACAGGAATTAGTGTCAGGTGAGACAATTCTGATCAAGGTGATATCAAACAGTAATTAGGGTCAGGTGAGACAATTCTGATCAAGGTGATATCAAACAGTAATTAGGGTCAGGTGAGACAATTCTGATCAAGGTGAGACCAAACAGGAATTAGTGTCAGGTGAGACAATTCTGATCAAGGTGATATCAAACAGTAATTAGGGTCAGGTGAGACAATTCTGATCAAGGTGAGACAAAACAGGAATTAGTGTCAGGTGAGACAATTCTGATCAAGGTGATATCAAACAGTAATTAGGGTCAGGTGAGACAATTCTGATCAAGGTGATATCAAACAGTAATTAGGGTCAGGTGAGACAATTCTGATCAAGGTGATATCAAACAGTAATTAGGGTCAGGTGAGACAAAACTGACCAAGTCCTTTCCCCCACTACCTCTGCGCCGATTCACCGCCTCGGCCGTGCTTCTAGAAGCAAGCTGTGTTACAGCAGTCTGGTCAACGAGGGTGGTGGGAGGGGGGGGGGGGTGTGTCGTTATCGAAACTGAATCTCCATAGAAGAGAGCTTACTGTAGAGCATTACAGCTAGGATGACTCCTGTCCACATTCTCAAGTATACGTCGGGATGTAAGAAGCATCCGCTGTAGCCCACTACCAAAAGAAGCGTTTTCAAGAGTTAACTCAACTCAGCACTAGTAGCTTCGAACAGCAACATTAACAAAAATATCAACAACATCAGCAACAACAACATAAGCAACAACAACATCAGCAACATCGACAAGAACAACCTAGCTTGTATTGTGATAACGTATGGTCGGTTCTTTAAATGTGTCTCTACTAACAATGGTCAGTTTAATGCATGTTAAGTTCGTCGTAGTCCAATACATGGGGTTCGTTGTAGTCAAGAGGGTAAGGCAATCGCCTCTCACAGTGATGAACGGAACGATGGGCGATCGAATCCCGCACGTTTCAAGCGACCCCTAGTCTGACGGGAGGTAAGACCAGAATGCCTGCATCCAGAGTTAGCTCGAGGCTCTCGACCATCAGTCTTGCCACTGATCCAAGGTAACTCGAGATTATTAGAAACAGAAACACAAATCACAACAGATACCTGCAGAGCACGAGGTAAGGAGAAGACTATGGACATGATTCGTATTAAGGACCCATCTATGAGAGTTTAAAGACAGGCGCCGTTTTGGAACCCGTAGGGCTAAAACTGAAGAGGTGGACCAAAACACAGAGAGAGGGGATAGAGAGACGCGCATAATGGAAAGACTGAAGTGAGTTAGCGTAGATGGCTCTAGAGACGACATGGCGTGTATTTGTTCAAGAAATGTGCTCCATTGGTATCTGAATAGCTTTTGACAGTCGTTTTAGCTCCTTATAAATGGGGTTCAGATAGTGCCCCGGTTTGACCTCATTTCCAAACTGCCCGGCATCTGAATGGATGTCCCCTTCCGGTGTGATTCTGCCATGTTTGTACACCGATTGATCCCTAATTGCCCCAGGAGAGCCCTTGATGTTTATCAAATACCCCTGACAGGTCCCTAGACTTGCCAATGAGTGATGCCAGGGCACGATTCGACCACTTCTGTCTTGTCAATCCAGTCCTTTTCGGTCGTTTAGTACAATAACCTTTGACCTTTTCTGTTTTGTGAAATAAACTGAACATAAAAGCTGCATCAGAATTGGTCTAATACATTATCATCATCCCTTTTACATTTCCGCTCTTACAAATTAAAATGTCGTGCATTGTCGTTTGATTGCCTAAACCGTTTCCATGAGGGTTTTTGAGTGTGACAGAAACGAGAGTGGCATCAGCTGTCACAATGAGAGCAGATCGGAAGTGACGATTAACATGGGAGACTTAACGCATCAAAGTTAGATATATTTGTGTGGCAAAGCTGGCAGTAAGCCGGCTGCCGCAATAATGGCATGTCGTAAAATGCATCTAACCCTGCAACTATGAAAAAACTGGCCACTCTACGTCATACAAGTTGAGACTTAGTATACTGAAGTCTCTAACAACTTCATTCACTGGGTGTACCCTAACTGAAACAGTACATACCTTAGCTAAGTATACTGAAGTCTCTAACAACTTCATTCACTGGGTGTACCCTAACTGAAACAGTACATACCTTAGCTAAGTAAACTGAAGTCTCTAACAACTTCATTCACTGGGTGTACCCTAACTGAAACAGTACATACCTTAGCTTAGTATACTGAAGTCTCTAACAACTTCATTCACTGTGTACCCTAACTGAAACAGTACATACCTTAGCTTAGTATACTGAAATCTCTAACAACTTCATTCACTGTGTACCCTTACTGATACAGGACAGATCTTAGCTTAGTATACTGAAATCTCTAACAACTTCATTCACTGTGTACCCTTACTGATACAGGACATATCTTAGCTTAGTATACTGTGCTGAAGTAACTTGTACTGGGATGTTATGGCAAAAAACAATTCGCAAACAAACCGAAATACAAAATAATGAATCAACTTCCTTCCAACAAGCAAAGCTAAACTTCCAACTTCTCTTATTGTAATTCAGATTATCTGGCAAATCATTTCATATTGTTTTATAATAACCTTGGCAGTCTGTCTTGGATTTTTCTCATCCCCTTATTGTTGATTTCTCAAATGTGTTTTACTTTTTTCCTCTCGTGGAGCCAACAGACTTAGAGATCATCTCTTATTTTTCTTCTTCTTTTTCTTCTATTTCTTCTTCTTCACCGTTCGCCCTCCAACTTCAACATTTGCGACAGCTGTTTAAGCAGCTTTCGTGTCGGTCTTCCGTATATGTGCATAAACCTCCCCCAGAAGCTGTTGCAAAGTGTGACTATTTGTAGTGATCATTGATGGGCAGGTCAGTAACAAGTGCCCAGCTATCATGGGGGCAGTGCCGCTAGTACACAAACTCAAAGCGTCAATCTTGAGTTGATTATTGTGAAAACTCTTGAATTCCGTTTTGATAGCAAATTAAAAAAAACGAGAGACTGGTTAAAAGGTGCCTAGAACCTGTCCCAACTGAACAATACACTCCCATAATCGGCGTAGGACCACCTGAAACACGAAGAAGCATCACATCAGAAATTGAAGGAGAAAAACAGGCATATAATCCAAGGCACCCTATGTTTTAACACCTGGTTCAGCGCGCAAGACTGGCATCAAGATGAGGTTTCTTACAATCATTACAGCCTACACAAACTAGTCCAGGAAACATGACATGAGCTGGCGCATGTTCCCTGGATCAAGCTCTGGGAGAAACCTGCACCTGGACAACATCTGCCCAACACAACATGGAGGTCCCGACATGCACTCCGAACTGGTGTACTACAATGAAGGAAGAACTTAAGGAGATTGGGGATGCATGGATGGGAGAAATGAACGGTGGAAAAACAAAAGGCCCAGACTACTTGATGATCATTCCAAACCTTCTGGGAGCATCCAATGTAGATGCATGTTGTGGGCAATATCAAAACACATCATGTGGGTTAACATTGGAAACATGATGTCTGACGTGGTGTCTAGGGCAAGGAAACATGATGTCTAACATGGTGTTTAGGGCACATAAATATGATGTCTAATGTGATGTCTGACGTGGTGTCTGATGTGGTGTCTGACGTAGAGTCTGACGTGGTGTCTAGCGGGGTGTCTAACGTGGTGTTTAACTTGGTGCCTAGGACACAACATGGTGTCTGACGTGATGTCTAACGTCGTGTCTGACATGGTGTCTAGGACACAGAAGTAATTGTAAGACACTCGATGATTGGCCGATTCTCGTACTTCAGTCACTGCCAACTTCAGACCACCTTTGATGACTTCTTTCCATGTTATGCTAGGTCGGATTCTGGCTCGTTTTGCAACTTCTAAATGTTCAAGGAACGTTTCTCGTAAACATTGTCCACCTCAGTCTTGACTTCTCTTCTTTCCTTCTTCGATGCCCCTGCTATTCTGAACATGTTCTTGCAACAATGTGGTTTAAAGGATTCCATTTTCTTGTGAGGTATTTGCCTGATGGTCCATCACTTTGCATTCGTTCGTTGCCACAGGAGGATGCATATCTTCAGTTTTTGTATTTGTGTTTATCTGTTATTTGTGTCTATCTGTTATTTGTGTTTATCTGTTATTTGTGTTTATCTGTTATTTGTGTTTATCTGTTATTTGTGTTTATCTGTTATTTGTGTTTATCCACTTCTGACTTTCCTATGATAACGTCGGATTTATTTCGTTCATGAAAACTTGCAGT
Source organism: Ariolimax columbianus (assembly GCA_036924085.1). Taxonomy (NCBI): domain Eukaryota; kingdom Metazoa; phylum Mollusca; class Gastropoda; order Stylommatophora; family Arionidae; genus Ariolimax; species Ariolimax columbianus. The sequence goes on from JAVGWX010000014.1 coordinate 6,777,610, forward strand.
TTTATCATCTCAACAAGCTGATTGTGGAACAACAGTAAATGTCTAGGACGTGTCAATTGATATACATCTATAGCTCTAATATCACTATTGAATCTGGCTTGCTAAGTTGATGATATACTAGGCTGAATGATGTGGGTTCAATCTGATGATTATTGGGACCAAAACATACACAATAATTAGATTGATCCTGGAAATCAAGGTCACATTAGCGATTGTGATACCAAGGTCACCTTAAGGATTGAAATACCAAAGTCACCTTAAGGATTGAGATACCAAGGTCACCTTAAGGATTGAGATACCAAGGTCACCTTAAGGATTGAGATACCAAGGTCACCTTAAGGATTGAGATACCAAGGTCACCTTAAGGATTGAAATACCAAGGTCACCTTAATGATTGAGATACCAAGGTCACCTTAAGGATTGAAATACCAAGGTCACCTTAAGGATTGAGATACCAAGGTCACCTTAAGGATTGAAATACCAAGGTCACCTTAAGGATTGAGATACCAAGGTCACCTTAAGGATTGAGATACCAAGGTCACCTTAAGGATTGAAATACCAAGATCACCTTAAGGATTGAGATACCAAGGTCACCTTAAGGATTGAAATACCAAGGTCACCTTAAGGATTGAGATTCCCAAGAATCTGATCACAAATTAGACAAGAAGGTAAGGACACATCTGACGTTCAGAATCTCACATGTTACAAAGCTCTACACAAAGTTTCATATCACACCTTGTGATCCAAACATTGTCCGCGTGTCCCTTCTTTATTATGTAAGCAAGAAACTCATGAATACATCACGCCATGCTTTCATGAGACGAGAATTACAAGCGAATGAGGCCAGCTGATTAAAAACGTCTTTATTGGAATAGGGAAAGACCAAAAACAATGGCGTTTCTAATGAGAGACAAAGGACGTATGGAAGAAAAAAAATATAAAAATGTGGGAAGACAATTAGAAAGCTAGGAAAAGGATTAGACACAAATATTCAGAATTTCCGCTTTTTGGGTTTTTTTGAATTTGTGCACAGGGCGACAGCTAGCTGACATGAAAACACATTTTCTGTTTGTTGTTTTTGTGCACAGAGCGACAGCTAGCTGACATGAAAACACATTTTCTGTTTGTTGTTTTTGTGCACAGAGCGACAGCTAGCTGACATGAAAACACATTTTCTGTTTGTTGTTTTTGTGCACAGAGCGACAGCTAGCTGACATGTAAACACATTTTCTGTTTGTTGTTTTTGTGCACAGAGCGACAGCTAGCTGACATGAAAACACATTTTCTGTTTGTTGTTTTTGTGCACAGGGCGACAGCTAGCTGACATGTAAACACATTTTCTGTTTGTTGTTTTTGTGCACAGGGCGACAGCTAGCTGACATGAAAACACATTTTCTGTTTGTTGTTTTTGTGCACAGAGCGACAGCTAGCTGACATGAAAACACATTTTCTGTTTGTTGTTTTTGTGCACAGGGCGACAGCTAGCTGACATGAAAACACATTTTCTGTTTGTTGTTTTTGTGCACAGGGCGACAGCTAGCTGACATGAAAACACATTTTCTGTTTGTTGTTTTTGTGCACAGGGCGACAGCTAGCTGACATGAAAATACATTTTCGGTTTGTTGTTTTTTGTGCACAGGGCGACAGCTAGCTGACATGAAAACACATTTTCTGTATCCTCTGTACTTTGTTCTTCTTGCTCATGTGTACTACAGAGCTTGGCCAAGTTTACCAACCAATAGTGGCCATCAACAAATCCTACAGTGGCTGATATTTGGCTACAAAGTCTTGCATTATTAGGTCTTTGCTTATCAGGAAACTTGTGTCAAAGTTCTGTTAAAGAGAAACATTGACTAGCTCTGGACTGGATTCCACGTGTTAAAGGTGTTGCTGGCCTCATAGTAAGCATTGCCGACGGAGATAATGTGTTAGTCAATTGAGTTCCTGGGATAACAATGACAGGTACCCTTCATCACGTCATGACCTTCCCTTGATGATTGTGGGAGGAAGGAGAGGGGGGGGGGGGTTGTGTTTATATACATCAACAGATTGAAGGGTTTAAATAGGTTAAATACACTGAATAGGAAACTACAATGGTGTGCGGTCAATTCTGACATATAGAAGCTAATGAATTAGGCACAAGAGAACGACAAATGACCTACTTGAATCAACAGCACCTGTCAATATGTCCAGTAACGGAAGATGGGAATCACATGTTAAGCTGGCAGGAGGGAGAGGGCAGGGGGGAGCGGAGCATCTGACTTTGAGATAATCTCTCTTTTAGTCTATCTTTTCTACCCGTTTTGGGGTGAAGAGGTCAGTTTTATTTACCTGCAATCCAGTGTCGAACCAAACAGGGGCTTCATCTGTTATGTCTTTGCGTGATGGAGGGGCTGAATCCTTTTGATCTTTGTACAGGGCAATCCTTTGGTAACCTGTATATGTTTTACCTCGGACAACGGCTCATGTCCAGCTTTAGCCCATCCTCAATTGTCGCTGCTTCTTTTACGCGCCCTATGTGCAGACTGGACCTCTAACTTGGCCATCCGTCTCCGATACTCATACACCCGATTTAACCTCGCTTGAGACAATGTCAAGTGTCAAGTGTCAGGGTTCAAGCACGCAACTTTTAGTTTAGTGAAATACTCAAGCTGGTTGAATGGATGAAGACACTAGTCGAGATATCAAAATGGTGTTAGTTGTCAGTTGTCAGTTGCAGCAGACAATTAAATAGCTAACATGAGAATGCCAAGTCGGAGACGTAACTCAATAGCAACCGCCCATTTTAGAGTGTTCAGAAACGAAAGATCCTGAACAGAGATTATACGGAACCCAAATTGAGGCTCAGATCAGCACATGTTACAAAGTTCTACATAGAGATTTCTTTCACCCTTTGTGCTAAATTCCGAACATTTTCAACGTCTCCCTTCTTTGTTTTATTATCAAGAAGCTCATAAAAACATCACTCCACGCCTCCCTTGGACGAGAATTAAAAGCGAATCAGGCGATCTGATACAAAAATGGTTCTGAAAAAGGGAGGTCAGCCCCTTAAAAAACATGGCATTTCTATGGAAAAGCTATGGACGTATCGAAGAACTGGATAAAAAAAAATTAAGTGGCTATGGAAAGGATTGGAGAAGGATGTTCAGAAATCCAGTTTTTGTTGTTGAACACATGCAAAGCTGGTCCAAAGCTAAACACTTTGTGTGTGGTCGCTGTTCTTTGTTGTCCTCGTTCAGGTTTAGTGTCAAGTGGCTATTTAAGCTCAGACTAGATTACTTGACCATTTCGTTCAGTTTTATATTGGGGGGGGGGGGGGGGGGGGGAGTGTTTGACCTGTATGTGAATAAACCGGTGTAACAATTCAGAGGAGACAATCAAAGAGCAGACAATCAACGAGGAGACAATCAACGAGAAGACAATCAAAGAGGGGACAATCAACGAGGGGAAAATCAACGAGGGGACAATCAACGAGGGGACAATCAACGAAAAGACAATCAAAGAGCGGACAATCAACGAGGGGACAATCAACGAGGGAACAATCAACGAGGGGAGAATCAACGAGAAGACAATCAACGAGAAAACATTAAACGAAAAGACAATCAATTAGTTCTGAATAGAAGACAATCAACTAGCCCTGAATATACGACAATCAACTAGCCCTGGATAGAATAAGAACAACTAGTCCTGCATATAAGACAATCAACTAGCCCTGCATATAAGACATTCAACTAGCCCTGAATATAAGACAATCAACTAGCCCTGAATATAAGACAATCAACTAGCCCTGAATATAAGACAATCAACTAGCCCTGAATATAAGACAATCAACTAGCCCTGAATAGGGTTCTAAAGATCTTCACAATCAGCTATGGACGGTAACGTGGCAGATACTTTCATTACACAATTTCTCTGATTTGATGAGTTTGTGGGAGTAGTTCCTTTCGCCACTGACATACCTTATCTAACTGTGAGTCAGGTACCAATTTGCATCATACCTTGTCTCATTTACATGAAATATAAGTGTCCTAAATATTGAAAGCGACCTTGTCAAATCTTTCTTAGTTTTTTGGACACCAGAAAATCTAGTCCAAATGGGCCCTATATTTGTGTGTCCTTTGTTCCTAGTTCTTGCTGTATGTGTTTATTTCCAGAAATGCTAATTAATCAATGTCTAAATTGCTTGACCGTTGCCAGAAAGTCTTCAACTTTTATTACTTTCCCAACTGGTAATAGAAGCAAAAATGTACGTGACATCCAGCTGGTTTGCAGAGGTTAAGCACTGTTGCAACCAAGAATGTGTGCAGACGAATTTGCGTTAAGCGACGGAGCAAACACTTTTCAAAGAAATAATTTTACGTTTGCTAAGCGGTTGAGGAGAGAAAGTGTTTAATTAATGCAAACAATAATTCTTTGTGTGGTCCAGTATGGGCAAGACTCGAGTCAATTTTGAACTTTACATGTGACGTTTCTTTGAATGTTGAAGTGACGTAAGCAGAAAGTTAAAAACTCTGAAATGGACTTTGTTCTATTATGTGTGTTGGTGTCTACTTTTTCTTCTTCTTCATCCTTATCATCTTCTCATTCTCCTTCTGTTTCTTATTTCTGTTCTTATTCTTTTCCGTTTTATCTTCTTCGACTACTTTCTATTCTTCTTTTGTTTAATGGCATGTTTCTGTTTCACTCCATTTGAAGAACATACTAACCATTGTTCGTTGGACAATTCATTTGAGACAAATAAAAACAGAAAACAAGTTGTGTTATTGATGATGTAGGGTGAGGATGTTAATGATGATGGTGATGATTCACCTTTTCATTCCACGTGACGCACTGCAACACGACTACAGCAGGCCCTCTGACAGGAAGTATGTATCCACGCATTTACATTTTCAATGGTATTGTTTTACATCATCAGGTTGTTAGCACTATCCACTTTCCTCTTTAGTCGAATTTGACGATACGCTTGGAAGGTTGAAGCAGTTCAACTCTTAGGCTCATGAGTAGCCCTTTGGTCAAAGTTGCTCAGAGCTGATGTTTCGATTTGTTGATACTGTTGTAATTGTTCATGTTGTTGTGAATATTGAATGTGTTGTTGAAGCTGACGTGTTCATTAGTGTATTGATGTTGTTGTTTGTCTATATTGTTGATGGTGCTGTTTGTTGTTGTTTATGTTGTTGATGGGGCTAATGTTGTTGTTTGTCTATATTGTTGATGGTGCTGTTTGTTGTTGTTTATATTGATGATGGCGCTGATGTTGTCGCTGTATTCTTGGTTGTTGATGGTGCTGATGTTGTTGTCTTGAATGTTGATGGTGCTGATTATGTTGTTCGTGTTTATGTTGTTGATGGTGCTGATGTTGTTGCTGTTGTCTTGGTTGTTGATGGTGCTGATGTTGTTGCTGTTGTCTTGGTTGTTGATGGTGCTGATGTTGTTGTTGATGTCTTGGTTGTTGATAGTGCTGATGTTGTTGCTGTTGTCTTGGTTGTTGATGGTGCTGATGTTGTTGTTGATGTCTTGGTTGTTGATGGTGCTGATGTTGTTGTTGATGTCTTGGTTGTTGATGGTGCTGAAGTTGTTGCTGTTGTCTTGGTTGTTGATGGTGCTGATGTTGTTGTTGATGTCTTGGTTGTTGATGGTGCTGATGTTGTTGTTGATGTCTTGGTTGTTGATGGTGCTGATGTTGTTGTTGATGTCTTGGTTGTTGATGGTGCTGATGTTGTTGTTGATGTCTTGGTTGTTGATAGTGCTGATGTTGTTGCTGTTGTCTTGGTTGTTGATGGTGCTGATGTTGTTGTTGATGTCTTGGTTGTTGATAGTGCTGATGTTGTTGCTGTTGTCTTGGTTGTTGATAGTGCTGATGTTGTTGCTGTTGTCTTGGTTGTTGATGGTGCTGATGTTGTTGTCTTGGTTGTTGATAGTGCTGATGTTGTCGCTGTTGTCTTGGTTGTTGATGGTGCTGGTGTCATTTGTGTTGACATTGCTGTTGAAGTTGAGGTTGTTGCTGATGTTGTTTTTGTCTGAAGCCACTCATACCGAGCTCATAATTCTGGACCAGTTGGTGACAGTGGCTTTTCTCATATCCTGAACCATGCTGAAGAAATTTGACTTGGGCCATCCTGACTTTAGTGCAATGCGAGACGTTTTAGTGGGAACATCGGTATGGGGATCAGAGTTTCAATCCCCGACTCGTTGGTCGGACTGTTATACTACAGCTTGTTTACAGGCAGACATCGAGTTGTCAAGTGAGGGAGTCTTATCATGTCTCACCTGACTCTGGCGTGAAGATCGGTCTTAGCCTGTCTCACCTGACTGACGTGAAGTGGGACCTTAGCTTATCACACCTGACCCTGACGTGACGTGGGGTCTAGTTAGTATTGTACCAGAGCCGGTTGATTTGATGGAGCTCTGTCGCAGACGGTAAAGAGGCCTGCTCTATTCTATTTCACTTTACACTCACTCAAACAAATTCAAATAACACTAAATAAAAACACAAATGAACAGATGATTTAATCAAGAAACACTGACAACTATAATCTCTCTAACGCCTGAAATTCTTTCTCTTACACGCTTATCTAAAACACTCCTACCGCTAAAACCTAACCTTATCGATACTGTTATTGCCCGGTCGTATCTCCTCTTCTAATCTAGTCTCTGCTGCGATCGAACTTAGTTGCGGATTGCCTCTGATGGTGAAGCTCGCAGGTTCTGAACCCAGGTATGACGTCCGTGGGCTTGTTCCTCCTTGTCGGCGGTTGATCAAAGTGATCTCAACGTGGTCAGGATAGAATGCGTGAAATAAGACCAGTGGGATCATTGTAAAACTGCCTCTAGCTGCGACTGACGACTACCATTCACGTGATCGAGGTGATGTCGACGTGATCAGTGGGACTGTGTCAATATGATGAATGGGATGACTGGAAGACTGCCTCTCTCCGTCTCCTAAATCTCAACTCAAATCTGCCTCAATATGTCGCATGTTCTCCACTGAGTGTCTCCTTCGAAAGTACCTCTGTCTCTAAGGTGAAGTGTTCTCTCTCTGCCTCTGAAGTGAAATGTTCTCTCTCAGTGGTTCTCAACTCAAATATGCCTCACTGAGTGTTCTCATCTAATCTCTGAAAACAAGTCTTTTCCCTTTCAAATGCCTTCTCTCCACTGTACGTCCCTTTCAAATGCCTTCTCTAGTAATGATCGAGATGAAATGTTTTCTCTCCGTGTCTATCACATGTAATCCACTCACCCTGTCGTCTACTCTCCACTGAGCGTCTCTTCCGATGTCTTCTCAAGTAATCTTCCTTCAAATCTCTACACCAAGATTTATATTCGATCTCCATCCCCAGACCACGTGATTTCCAAAACCGCGAGCGTTATTGTCCGTCTGCTTGGCATTATTACCCATCCTATTCGCGTTGTTTCCAGACGACGCGGGTTTGTCGGCGGGAACACGTCTACGTGTCATTAACAACTATCGGTCCAGGTGTTGACACATGGCCTGTAACTTACGTCAGCTTACGACGTGTTTCAATTTGGTTGCTCAAATTCTGGGTGGACTGAGTTCAGCTGTACTGACTCAAATCCCACGAAAAAGAAAGAAAAAAGATTATTGTCTACGCTCCTACCATCTTTCTCCTAACTGTTACACGTTAAAACATGTCTAAGCTCCTATCGATATATTGTCTCCACAGCTAAAATCTGTTACAATATGCTTCAAATAACCCTGGCGGAAAGTGGGGTATGGTTAGCATTTCTCACCTGACCCTGACGTGAAGTGGGGTATGGTTAGCATGTCTCACCTGACACTGACGTGAAGTGGGGTATAGTTAGCATGTCTCACCTGACCCTCACGTGAAGTGAGGTGTGGTTAGCATGTCTCACCTGACCCTTACGTGAAGTGAGGTATGGTTAGCATGTCTCACCTGACCTTGACATGAAGTGAGGTATGATTAGCATGTCTCCTGACCCTGACGTGAAGTGGGGTCTTTGTCAGTCTGTTCCACCTGACCCTGACGAGAAGTTTGGTCTACGCAGTATATGTCATCAGACTTTGATGTGAAGTGAAGATCTTTGTCCACCTGTCGCACCTGACCCTAACGTCTGATGGGTTCATGGTCAATATGTTTAACCGGACCCTGAGCTGTGGCGGGGGTTTTGAACAGCGTCCTTCAGTTGACCCAGGCGAGGTGTTCAACTTGACTTCAGCTCAAAAACATGTGGTTATTATTTTCAATTTTCAATAACAGAGACTTGCACTTCCGTAGCATTGTTACGCTTGAATGCGCCACGTCGTATATTTGTTTGTTGTTATTACCTGCCTTTGTTGGTGCTGCAATCTGCCAGGAAGAAAGGGCCTTTATTGTTGGTGTCAGTCTAAGGTTGCGTGAATTGAGGCAAACAAGCCGATCCTGTGAGCAGTGGCGTACCTGCTATATAAGGGGCTCAAAAGGTGTTAGTAATAATGGTACTTGTAATAATTTTGTAAAATGAAATTGATAGGGTATTGATTTGTGTTACCGGGCATGGAGGTGGAGGAAGGAATATTGACACTGTAATCTGTCAGCGGTCAGACATCGTACGAGACAACTAACAAGGATTAGGTATTCAGCGAATATATAAGAAAAAATGGAAGACAATTTAGACTCTTTTTGGTACAAGAGAGGCGACTAAAGTTGTTTGGGCATTAATCATGAGATCCCATCCTGCAGAAACTGTAAGCTACGAGACCAAAAATCAAGCTCTCTACACATCGCGGTCCAGAAGAAATGATTCAGTCAAGTCGAATATATATAGGCCAGAATGGGATAATATATGAAATATAAACAACAAGAAAGTGATAAGTCAAGGTGTTCAAATGAAACCGGACCAAACTGTAACAAGTGAACAATGCGTATGATGACATCATCTCTCGTGTAAACATCATATACCAACCGTCAACTTTGCAGATATTCATTAAGCTCCAATTCATAGTTTCCTCAGCAGACCGTGGACAACATGTTGGGTGTGATACGGAATCTATCCAGAGTTGATCAGAGAGCATTGATTCGGTTTCTAACAGCTGAAAGATACCGATCAGTTGATATTCATTGCAGAATTTAGACACTGTATGGTGACGAAAGATCTTCCTAGACCAGGTCAGGCGCATATTGCTGCGTTAACTCACGTCCTTCTTAAACATCGTTGTCCAGTTCTTCACTGTTGTCTTCGACACACTTTTGTCACCATATACTGCCTGCATTCTGCAATGAATGTCAACTGGTCGACATCGTTCAGCTGTTAGAAGCCGAACCACAGCTCGATAATCAACTAGGGACAGATTCCGTATCACATCCGCCATGTTTTTAATGGTCTGCTGTTTAAACTATTAGTCGGAGGACAATGATATTTTGCAAACTTGACAGTTAGTATGTGCTTTTTACAAGAGAAGTGACGTCATCATGCACACCGTATGTATGTTCACTTGTTGCAGTTTAGTCCGGTTTCATTTGAACACGCCTCGTATACCAAATTTAAGTCAGAATGTGAAACTATACGAAACAAGAATATGATAAATAAAACTTATACGCCAGAATAGGATAATTGAAGATGTATAAGTCGGAGTATGAAAATATACAAAATATTTATCTAGAATGTGATAAATAGAATAATCTAAGTCGGAATATGATAAATATGAAATATAAACCCGAAAATGATAAATAAAAAACGAACGCAATAATGTGATAAATTTAAAAAAATATAAATAAAAAACTGATAAATAACATACCGTAACACGCGGTAATATACCAAATATACGTCAGAATGTGATGCATAAAACATATAAGCCGGAATGTGATAAATAAAACATATAAGCCAGAATGTGAGAATAGAAAACGTGTAATTCAGAATATGATGATATGGACAAATAAAAGAGAAATAACTGAAGTGTCAATTCGTATAAGAATGACATAAAATGGTGGATCATCAGTTGGTATAAGAATGACATAAAATGGTGGATCGTCAGTTCGTATAAGAATGACATAAAATGGTGGATCGTCAGTTCGTACAAGAATGACATAAAATGGTGGATCGTCAGTTCGTATAAGAATGACATAAAATGGTGGATCGTCAGTTCGTACAAGAATGACATAAAATCGTGGATCGTCAGTTCGTATAAGAATGACATAAAATGGTGGATCGTCAGTTCGTACAAGAATGACATGAAATGGTGGATCGTCAGTTCGTATAAGAATGACATAAAATGGTGGATCGTCAGTTCGTATAAGAATGACATAAAATGGTGGATTAAGACAACAATATACGTTCAAATGATGGATTGAAGAGAATCGTTGAGAAAACTGATACTGTGATAATTATAAAACTAGACAAGACATCTTCAGCAACATAAAAATACACGGAGACACTATAAAACGTCAAGCTCTTATTCTATCTTGGAAATATCAGAACTGTTGATGGAAGATGCTCTCCTGTCTTGTACATGTTTACAAAGGTCGTTTCTAAAAATTAAATTGTTCTGATGTACATTTAAAAATTATATACGGACATTAGTCTACTAATACAAAATAAATATACTCGTATTTTCAATATTTTGAAAAAAGCTTGAAATGAACAAACATGATTTTACTAAGATTTGTTATAATTTTTGCTAAAACGTATGATATGTATGACTGCGGTCCCCTTCATATTCAAGGAATAAACGAGTACAAAGTAAGGCAAGTTGAATATTCAAAGATTAACAGAGAAATGATTAAGGCAAGTTGATATTTCAAAGATTAACAGAGAAATGTATAAGGCAAGTTGAATATTCAAAGATTAACAGAGAAATGATTAAGGCAAGTTGAATATTCAAAGATTAACAGAGAAATGATTAAGGCAAGTTGAATATTCAAAGATTAACTGAGAATTGATTGACAATCTAAATATTCAAAGATTAACAGATACATTATTAAGATAAGTTGAGTATTCAAAGAATAAAAGAGAAATGATTAAGACAAGCTAAATATTCAACGATTACCAGAGAAATTATTAAGATAAGTTGAATATTAGAAGCAAATCGATTAAGGCAAGTTTAATCTTCAAAGATTAACGGAGACATTATTAAGGTAAGTTGAATATTTAAAGATTAAATGAGACATTATTAAGGTAAGTTGAATATTTAAAGATTAAAGGAGACATTATTAAGGTAAGTTGAATATTTAAAGATTAAATGAGACATTATTAAGGTAAGTTGAATATTCAAAGATTTAAATGGTAATCGGTTAAGGCAAGTTAAATATTCAAAGCTTAAAAGAAAATTGATTAAGGCAAGTTAAATATTCAAAGATTAAAAGAAAATCGATTGAGGCAGTTAAATATTCAACGATTAAAATAGAAATTATTAAGAACAGTTGAATACTCAAAGAATAAAAGATCAATGATTCAGGTAAGTTAAATATTAAAAGATTAGACAAGGAATAACTTAACTTAACGTCATTATATTGGTTTATAAGACTACGCAAAGTCTGTATACAACCCGTTTCTTCTACTTCATGTCTTGTCTGATTATTCTCTTAACCCCAAGAGGTCAAGGGGGCATCACTTAGCGTGTGATGTGTCTTGTAAACCGGACAGGGAGCGATTTCTGCCAGGTGATGTGTCTTACTAACCGGGCAGGTAGCTATCTCTCCTAGGTGATGTGCCTTGCTAACCAGACAGAGAGCAATCTCTGCCAGGCAATGTGCTACTCTATTATTGGCCAGTGTGTAAGTTTCTTAGCCGCACCAAAACAAGCACTGTTACCAAACAGATCCAAGGACGGCAATCTCGTCAAGTTCAGCTGTGTGCACTGGGTCGTGGAAATACGACACATGGTAACTCAAATAGCTGAAGACCATGCCAGGATAATCGCATGGGATAAACAGCACACAAAATGAACGGACTAACTAATCTAAAAGGAAACCACGTCTTCGTGGACACAACTGTAAGTCGTCACGTAGTGTGAATTCTCCAGTCAAATTCGGGGCCTGCCCGCATCTATGATGGACTATCACACGAGAGTAAAACCATACTCTCGACCTGTAAGACGCCATCTATGGTGGACTATCACACAAGAGTAAAACCAGACCCTCGGCCTGTAAGACGCCATCTATGGTGGACTATTACAAGAGAGTAAGACCAGACCTTCGGCCTTTTAGACGCCATATATGGTGGACCATTACAAGAGAGTAAAACCAGACCCTCGGCCTGTTAGGCGCTATCTATGGTGCTTTTTCCCTGACTAAGATAAATGATATATTCAAATAGCAGAAAACGAATGATTACTGGACGTTATATATATTCAAAGACAACCCTATTTGTGCTCAAATGCAAAGTTGAGCCTGGCCGCCAACTTTATGAGGGAGATAGATGTATTTCTGGGATCAAAACACAGAAGGAAGACGAAAACTGAGACATTGTACAGAACAGTCACTCAAACTTCATCCCAGTCGCAGTATCAGGTATGCGGCGCCCACAACTATCATACCCAGACCTAATCATGTCTGAATTATGGCCTTAACTGTTCTGGTTCATCTAAAGCTGAAATGTGTGCCCTATAGAAGGTGTAAGTCTCACTACTTTGGTGGACACACCGCCTGTATTAGAATCAACTTTCTGACCAAGCCACGCCCTTTCCCGCTCCCTCTCCCAACTTCCGGTCTTCGATTTGCACCTGAAAAAAGCTGTATTTGAGCAGCCTAACCAACATGGCGGGGATCTACACCCTAATCCCAGTGATGTTAGGTCTTCTGAGAATATTAACCTCCTACTGTTAGTAAACAAGTGCCGTCTGATGTTCTCTAGAACGGCTCCGGATGTTACATGTGGAGACCCTTCAATAAGCTACAAGAACAGAAACCGTAAACTGACAAGAACTCAGTAGAAATAGCGTCCACACCAACAACAACAGAAACAACAACAACAACTGCGACAACAACAACAGCAACAACAGCTGCAACAACAACAGCAACAACAGCTGCAACAACAACAGCAACAACAGCTGCGACGACAACAACAACAGCTACATCAACAACAACAACATCAGCTACGAGTCAACAGCAAGATCAACAACATCAACATCAGCTGCGACAACAACAGCAACAGCAACAACAACAACAGCAACAACAACAGCAGCAACAACAACGCCACTGACCATGAAAACCTTACCAAATGAACCCACATAAACAAGATTCATCTTCACTTTCACGAACGAGAAGAAATTGATTGTCAATAAAGCGAATATTAAACTGGGAATCCACAATAATATTCAAAAGAATTTGCTACTGAATTAACCAGCAATAAAGTAGATTTAATCAAGTTAAAGGGACAATAGGCTAAGAAACAAGAAAGAACCCTTACTCATACAGTCTTGCGTATGAACAAATTGTGTGCGCAATAATATCCCTTCTGGGGTGTTAAATGTAGTTCCGTCCCTTCTGTTTTTCATTTCCGGGTGAGTTCCCGGAGTGTGGTAGAGTCCGTCACAGTAATATCGAAATGATGAAAAGGGATAGAAATGGACGATGATTAAAGTTGATATTTATTGTCATAAATAAAACAGAGATTTATGTTTCCGCTTACAGATAGATGTGCATTGAAGTCAGGCTGTCAAATTGGTTGTACGGATGATTTCAGAGCATATTTTAGAATAGAGAAATGTTTTTTTTGTTCTGTCAGCTTTTACTGTAAAAAATCATGGTGGAAATGATGTGTTCGTGTGTATATAAGATGGATCAACTTTGTGTGACTCGCACCAAGAACAACAGTCGTGCATTTGCTGTTTCTGAATGTCATGAAAACAGGTCGGTTATTCGTCTCATTTTTGTCTCTTCTTCTTCCTCTTCTTCTTCCTCTTCTTCTTCTTCTTCTTCTTCTTCTTCTTCTTCTTCTTCTTCGTCTTCTTGCTCTGGTTATTCTGTTTCTTAATTTCAATTTTTTGTTCTTTATGTTATTGTTGTTTCTGATCTCATCATCACCCTCTTATCCTTCTATTTTTTCTTCTTGTTCTCTTCTTCTGCCATAACTGTTTGTTGTTTTCTTTGATAAGCATAATGTTGTCTTACATTTAATGACATAAAACTAGGAAGCCGTTCAGATGGTAAGCGAAATCAAGTTTGAGCAAAAAGATCGTAGTCACGAAGCTTGACAGAGCACGAAACGAAGCAATCAGTCATAAGGTGGGTGTCACACCATGCATTGAATACACGGAGAAAAAGAGATAGAGAGAGCGAGAGAGAGAGAGAGGGAGAGAGCGAGAGAGAGGGAGAGAGAGAGAGGGGGGGGGTGAGAGTGTAGAGCGATTCGAACACTAGATAAGAATGCAAATAAATCTACCAGCTGAACGGATTTCTCAACACCAGACGAGAAGGTTACAGAGCATGAGAACGAGCAATACAAAGATGGACAGACGGTGCAACTGAGCTGCTGCAGAAATACGGTACAACAACAAAGTTGTAAACACATCTGGCACACGAAAGAAAACTACATGTGCCCACAGCGTCTACCGACAGAAGTGGATATAAATAAAATAAAAAAAGGGCAAAATAAAATGGACCAGAAGAACTAATGGATGCCAAAGCATGAAATACAATGGGTTAGTTATACCATTCCATTATACCTTTAAAAAATGCCATCAGCCTACATTTTTTAATTTCCGGTAAGGGAGAATAATCTTTGTTTCGCGATTTCCAATGATTAACAGAGTTACGCTTCCAATATTTATTATTGCCCCTTGTTTACTTTCACGCGCCATCACGTGCTGAAAAAAATACAGAAAATATTTTTAAAAGCATTATAAAAACAATACATTTGCAAACTAAACACTGGAATATTTGACAAAAAATGCAACATCAGAAACATGGTTTGAGAATTCCGCGAAATTCGCTTAATGGTTTTGAGGCTAAAAGTAAAATCAAAACCAACAATACAAAAAGATAAGAAGGAACCGGAAGCACGTGCAATTAAAATAACAGGTTACTGTAAACTACTCAAAAACCTGTTCCGCTTAAATGTTGTGGATAATTCTGCTTTTCGTTTTTCTTTGTTCAAAGTCCTTTCCAAATAGTGTTTCTAAAAATATGTCATTTTCACTCTGCTTTGTTGTTGTATCGTTGGAGTCTGTTCATTCATTTGTATAATTTTGTCCGTCTTTTCGACCGACACGTCCAGATTTGCTTTCCACTTGATTAGCCAAATATGGATCGTAGCAGCCATTAGATTAGGATGTTTAGCACTAATATAGAAACTGTTCCATTATGTTGCTTTGAAACAAAACCATGTGGTAGGATTCGACTAACTGTGCGGGCGAACCCTTTCAGGGACCAACACTTTTAAACGTATGACATTGCAGTTGTGCTTTCTGTACCCATTTGTTTTGCATTATGAGTTTGCTATAACCGTTCCAAGCTCTGTCTACTGTAGTCGACATTTTACGACATATATGGAGAAACAGTTGGCGTATTTCTTGGCCCTGAGTAAGGTTCAGACTTCCACACGATGAACGTTTCTGAGGTACCAGAACAAATTAGATTCGACGAGTTGAGGCGACATGACATGAGATAAGATTCAAATATGTGAGATGTGGTGTAATGAAAGTATGTGAAATGATATGAGAGATTATATCAGATAAGATGTCATATTATATGACATGAGGTGATATGAGATGCTAGCGGGTAAGGTGATGCGAAATAAGATGAGATGAGATGATAGGAGATATCATTTCATGATGTCAGATTATATGAAATGAAATGAGATAATAAGGACGATGTAATGAGATTAGATAACATAAAAGTAGACGAAGAGCCTTGATAAAATATGAAATTAAATCTAACTAATCCAAATGGAAACCATAACACGTCTTCGTGGACGCAACTCTAAGTCGTCACGTAATGTGATTTCCAGTCAAATCCGTGGCCTGGCCGCATCTATGATGGACTATTACAAGTGTTATAGCCTGGGAAGGGCCGCTGGTGAGGCTAGGGAGGGTGGGGGTTGAGGATGAACTCTCAACACCAACTAAATGTTCCCTTGGCGTGCGTTCTATATAGCCTCTGACAACAAAGTCCCTCTACTGGCCTTCGCATGGCAGAACTGTTTTGACTAACAGGAGAAGGGACAGAAGGCGAGCCACTGGCGCCTTAAATCCAGTAGTTTTCGGCAGATGGAGCTCGAAAGCCTAGGAAGACAGCTCATCTAGGAGAAGGAAAACTCTGATTTCAAACCATCTGAAACCTTGCAGATAAAATACTGGCTTAACTTGTCGGGTTTTGTCAGATAGGGCTGTGCCACCTGTTGTTCTGATAACTCAGAAACTTGGTCAGCGTCCACCAAACCTGACAACCGACGATGTACGGAGGATCACACCAAAGAAGATACAATGCCTTATCCTAGAGCGAGGAAAGGCGACCTCAACTGAGAATTGTGGCAGGGCAGACGAGGCCCTTAGCTTTGGTTGTTGGGCGGAAGGGGGGGGGGGTTCTAGGAGTGGAGCCCCGACGGGCAAACAGGTAGAGCATTGCTTTGCTGATCTGGCAGCTTCTGCAGCTTGCCTTGTTCCAAACGTATTTGGTATCACCTTTTCCCTGGAGCAAACAAGGCAGACCGAGAGAGGGACCATACTGCATGGGCAACACATGGGCTCTATATTTTTGCTCGGGCTTTGCGCTAAAAAAATTATTACCAGCGTCTGATCGGACGAAAAGAGCTAGTGATGATATCATGTGAGAGGAAATCATTTGAGATTAGATAAGATGTTATCAAATGATGTGGTAGAGAATTCGATTACATGAGAAGATTATAGTTAAAATTAGATGCCATTAGATGATATAATATTAAATCACTAGAAATGAGATTAGATTATATGAGATGATATTAAATTATATGACACGATATGACATGAGATTATATGAGAGGTCATATGAGATGCGATTATGTGAGATTACATGATATTTGACAGAAAGATCTCACACATAAATCAGAAGTAGTAAAGTGTTCATTATCAAATTGCGTCAATTTTGAAACAACATAGAGTGTTTCCTTCAACGAAGACGGAGCTGATAAATACACTATGTATTCTTACATTCTGTTTCCAATGTCAATATTGGTCCTTACAAGAAACGCATAAGAGTAAGATCCAGAGCTGTGAGGAAATACGCTGTGTGAGAAGTGGTCGGAAAGACAATTCGTGAACGAATTCGCAACACCATGCTGAAGCAGACAGTGGGGACAAACCACGTTGAGGCAGGCAGACAGTGGGTATAAACCACGCTGAGGCAAAAAGTGGGGACAAACCACACTGAGGCAGACAGTGGGGACAAACTACGCTGAGGCAAAGAGTGGGGACAAACCACGCTGAGGCAAAAAGTGGGGATAAACCACACTGAGGCAGACAGTGGGGACAAACCACGCTGAGGCAGACAGTGGGGACAAACTACGCTGAGGCAGACAGTGGGGACAAACCACGCTGAGGCAGACAGTCGGGACAAACTGCGCTGAGGCAGACAGTGGGGAAAAACTACGCTGAGACAGACAGTGGGGAAAAACCACGTTGAGGTATACAGTGGGGACAAACCACGTTGAGGTAGACGGTGGAGAAAAACCACGTTGAGGTAGACAGTGGAGACAAACCACGTTGAGGCAGGTAGACAGTGGGGACAAACCACGCTGAGGTAGACAGTGGGGACAAACCACGCTGAGGCAGGCAGCGAGGACAAACCAGAGGCAGACAGTCGGTACAAACCACGCTGAGGCAGACAGTGGGGGCAAACCACGCTGAGGCAGACAGTGGGGACAAACCACTCTGAGACAGACAGTGGGGACACACCACGCTGAGGAAGACACTGGGCACAAACCACGCTGAGGAAGACACTGGGCACAAACCCACTTAGGGCCTACATTGACTCCCAACCGATCACGTTTGTTTGGTCGTTTAGTAAGATACATGCATCAACATCATGTGCTGATCTCCGGTCCACTAGCAAGAGGCAGAGAACGACGTCGATGGATCGAGGATTTCTCTGACACTCTCGGGAAGTTATACGTAGCAACATCAAACATCCCACCTGGCGATAAGAAATCTACGAATCCCGCATCTCGTGACGCGTCTCAACAGGGACAGCAGGACAAGAGAGGACGAATATGATTTTAAGATTAGATGATATGGGCTTTGATGATCTGAGATGAAGTGAAATGTGATGAGATACGATTTGATTATTTGAAATTATATGACATTAAATGATCTGCTATTTATATGATTTGAGATGAGATTAGATTATATGATATTATGTAGCATGAGATTAAATCAGATAAAAGGAGATACAGTGACAAAAAAATATGACTTGAGATCAGGTGAATGAGATTTGAGGAAATGATGTTTTTTGGGATGAATAAATATGAATTTAGACTAGATAATATTAGGTGATACAAGACTAGATTATATGCGATTATAATGCATGAGATGAAATGATATGAGATTAGATGATGTGTGGATAGCTGTGATGACGTGATTTTGTTAGAAGATAGGATGAGATGTGATGGAATTAATGAGATGATAAAGGATTATACGATGAGATAAAATTTGACGAGATCTACTATAATGAAAAAAACACAACTAATATGAGTTGAATCTAACAAATAACTGAATCTCCCACTTTATCTCCATCAATTGTATCTAACAGTATCAACCATAATCTCTCACCACAATCTTTCTAGTCCCACGTGACAGTGCTCAGAGTCAAGCAGAATCTCTCACAAATTCTCTAGTACCACGTGACAGTGCTCAGAGTCAAACAGAATATCTCACAATTTCTGTAGTCCCACGTGACAGTGCTAAGTTTCAACATATTTTTGTACCAAAGCCCATTCATATACAACTTATAAAACTGGACTCTAAGAGAGGTGGTAAAAATAATTTCAAGTCGAGCTGTAGTGTCGTCTTCTGTTGCCGATGGGACTACGTCAACCGATGGTGATGAATAACCGATCCTCCTGAATAATTTCCTTGAACCATTTGTTCATTTACTGCATTTAAATTTCGGCTCATGTTTGCTAACCGATTATACGCAATTTGGAGATCCTTAAAGAGAGGTTTTACAAGACGAGCCTTTGAGTTATTTACTTTTTTACGATAAAGCCTGTACTATTTACATATCATTAAGTGAAATGTAATGTAAAATTCCATGGAAACTGGATTGAGGGATTGAGGGTGGGAATGTCACATTTCTTGAATCTTTCAATGGCTTTTATAGACGAGGGGTTTATGGCCTAAGCACATCGTTCGAGAGGTTCTGTTGTTGTTCAAGTGTCATGGGCTTTCCAACTGATGATAATATTGACATAGACCGATATATGGGACAGATATTCAGTTCTTGATTTTGTGTGTTTGATAATGTTCGTAGCGTGTGTGGGTGGGGGGTGCTTTGTGTGGGTGTACGGACGCTTGTGTAGTTGTCCGGCAGCAGTAATTTGAGTAAGTGTCTCTATATATCAGGAGCCCAAAAAGGGAGAAATACTAATGCTGTAACCTGCCAGGTGCTTTAAAAAAAAGACATATGGCCTGCTATCCCACTATGTGGAAACTACAAACGAATATGGAAACAAAGCGAAGATCACTTTAACCTATGGAAAGAACGGAGTAACGAAACTAGCTAAGTTAAGTTAGCAGATGTAGCCAGGTAAACACATTGATATTTGCGAATGCGAAAGATGCCCAAGTGGTTCTAGAGACATTAAAATAGGCCGCTAGTTCTTTCCCAGCATGTCGCAACATACGACGAAAGAGGATTGTGCATGGGGCTGGCAATCACACCAAGTTTAAAACCATTGTTATTGAATTAAGCCTGAAAAATAACTGAACTCAAACTTCTCGTGAAGCTGGACAGAGCTAACTTAACTTGACCTGAAACTGGACAGAGCTAACTTAACTTGACCTGAAACTGGACAGAGCTAACTTAACTTGACCTGAAGCTGGACAGAGCTAACTTAACTTGACCTGAAACTGGACAGAGCTAACTTAACTTGACCTGAAGCTGGACAGAGCTAACTTAACTTGACCTGAAGCTGGACAGAGCTAACTTAACTTGACCTGAAACTGGACAGAGCTAACTTAACTTGACCTGAAGCTGGACAGAGCTAACTTAACTTGACCTGAAGCTGGACAGAGCTAACTTAACTTGACGTGAAACTGGACAGAGCTAACTTAACTTGACCTGAAGCTGGACAGAGCTAACTTAACTTGACCTGAAACTGGACAGAGCTAACTTAACTTGACCTGAAGCTGGACAGAGCTAACTTAACTTGACCTGAAGCTGGACAGAGCTAACTTAACTTGACCTGAAGCTGGACAGAGCTAACTTAACTTGACCTGAAGCTGGACAGAGCTAACTTAACTTGACCTGAAGCTGGACAGAGCTAACTTAACTTGACCTGAAACTGGACAGAGCTAACTTAACTTGACCTGAAGCTGGACAGAGCTAACTTAACTTGACCTGAAGCTGGACAGAGCTAACTTAACTTGACCTGAAACTGGACAGAGCTAACTTAACTTGACCTGAAACTGGACAGAGCTAACTTAACTTGACCTGAAGCTGGACAGAGCTAACTTAACTTGACCTGAAGCTGGACAGAGTTAACCTTACTTGACCTGAAGCTGGACAGAGCTAACTTAACTTGACCTGAAACTGGACAGAGTTAACCTTACTTGACGTCTTTAGGATTGTTTTACATTTCCTATCTCTAAAAACTATGCGAATCAAATCTATTCTTGAATGCGTTAATTGTGCCTGCCTCTACTACTTCCTGAGGCAATGCATTCCATGCATTCGCCATTCTCTGACTGAAAAAATGGCTCCAAATATTTGATTTAGACCTTTCTTTATTAAATTTCTAGCTGTGCCTTTTTGTTCTTGTAGGTGTTTGTATTGGTGAAAAGAAACTTGTTTTCGTCATCATGTAGCATGTCCTTTGTAGAACGTCGCTCCCATCACAGTCTGTCTGAAAGAAACTCGTTCTCTTGCCAAAACTCAGCCTCCGCCACAGTCATACCCAGGCATTCCTGGATATCTTGGTGCCATCGTCTTCTTGGTCTACCCCTTCCTCTTTTGCCTGGCACCATACCTTCCATCACCGTTCTCTCAAGTCCGTTGTGTCTCTTGATGTGACCAAAGTACTTGCATTTTCTAGCCAAAATGGAATTGATAAACCAGTTCACCTCTATGCTCAACTCTTGCCGAATGTCTGCATTTGTTTTTTTCTCTGTCCAGGGTATTCTGAGGATCTTTCTGTAACATTTTGACACGAAGGATTCGATTCTTTGTCTAGAGGTTTTGGTAATCGTCCATGATTCACAGCCGTAAGCGGCCACAGGAAAAACACAGGCTTTCAAGACTTTTACGTTTATCATTTCGTTGGTGCCCTGCCATAATTTCTTCAGGCTGTTCAGTCTCTACATTGCCATAGCTAGTCTTCTTCTGATTTCTTTCGAGCATTCGCCATTTTTGTCAAATCTGGAGCTCAGACATTCAAAATATCAGAAAATGACACAGTGATACTATCAAGAAGTGCAGAAGGGCTAGAGCAGCTACTTTCAGCCGTTAATGGACGTAATAAAGATCAAAACCTGTTCATAAACATAAATAGAACAAAGATAATGACCACCGATAAAACACAATGTCAGCATACATTTACAGTGGGTGGTGAGAAAATAGATCAGGTCACTGATTTTGAACATTTTGAATAACTTGTTTTAGTCCAATTTATTTTGTCAGTTGATTATCTTATAAACCTGTATTAAGTCACCTCGAATTCTTCTCTCTTTTAGACACTGTAGGCCGGTTTTTTCCTAATTACTGTAATTCTGGAATCCCACTATCATCTTTGTCGCTCTTTTTTATATCCTTTCCAGCATATTTATATCCCCTCTACGATAAGGACTCCACACCTGTACACAGTACTCCAACCTAGGTCTAACTAATGCTCTATACAGTTTGACTATCATTTCCTTGTTCCTATGGTTAATATTTGTTGTCATCATACCTAACTTTGCATTTGCCTTTTTCACTGCTGCCTGGACTAGCACACTCACCTTATCGGTATGATATATTATAATCCCAATGTCACTTTCCTCTTCTATCTTTCTAGTATTGTTCACTTCCATTCTGTAACTATGTTTCTTATTGTATCTGCCTTTTTGGATAATTGTACTTTATGTACATTAAACTCCATTTCCTAGTTCACAGACCATTCCCGAATTTTATCTAAATCCGACCTCAATATATCCACTTCTGCTTTAGATGAAACACTACTGCCTAATTTTGTGTCATCCGCGAATTTTGCAATGATAGCTCTAATATCATTGTCCAAATCTTTTATATGAAGTGTGTTCAAATGTAATTGGACAAAACTGCATCAAGTGAACATATGTACGATGCAAATGATGACTTCACTTCTCGTGTAAAAAGAATATACCAACCGTCAAGTTTGCAAAATGTCAATATCTTCCGACTCATAGTTTTCTCGGCAGACCGTTGAAAAGAAGACGTGTGTGATACGGAATCCGTCCAGAGTTGATCATCGAGCGGCGATTCGGTTTCTGACAGCTGAAGAATGGCGACCAGTTGACATTCATCGCAGAATGCAGGCAGTGTATGGTGACAAAAGTGTGTCGAAGACAACAGTGAAGAACTGGAGAACGATGTCTAAAGAAGGACCGGAGTTAACGATAGATCTTCCGAGACCAGGTCAGGCGCATTTTGTTGGTCAGAAGATGTCATCGCCACAATTAGTGCAGTAATTTGGGTGGACCGTCGCCGGAGCTTACGTTCGCCAGCAGAGACTTTAAAGAGCCTGGCTTGAACATCAATGCCATCCGCTACAATGACACACTGGACAAGTTGCGTACAGCAATCAAGAATAAACGACCCATCATGCTTTCGCGTGGCGTGATTCTGTTGCACGACAATAGGCGTCCACGTGTCGCGAACATTGTTCACAAAGCGTTACAACAGAAAAGGTGGGAAGTACTGCCACACACATCCTATAGCCCTGATATGAACTCTTGTGAGCCCCGATATGCCCCCTTGTGACTTCCATTTGTTCGGAACCTGAAAGACAAAGTGACAAAGATTCGACTCCAATGCAGACGTCATAACCTCGGTGACCAAGGGGTTCAAAGATCGACCAAAGTCATTTTTTCTTCGGAAGGCATCCGCCGTCTACCCAAGCAGTGGGTTGTTTGTCTGAATGCCTATAGCAACTTTTTCTAACTAACCCTGTGGCATGTTTGCTTCATAACAATTGCTTTTTTTAATTATGTCACACCAGATGATGTAACTTTCAATTGGTTGTAATAAAGCCACTGGTTTCGGTTTTATTTAAACACGCCTCGCATATATCAAGAACAAAATCGGTCCCATATCCAAGCCTTGTGGCACTCTTTACTTCACACCTCAGAGTGCGGAAATGACTAGAGACTTTTTATGTCCACTCTCTGCCTTCGTCCCGTTAACCAATTTTCAATCAATTTGGGAACTCCCCCCCCCCCCCCCCCCCCCCCCCCCCAGTTCCATTTGATTTTAACTTTCTAAAACATCTTCGATTATGTACTCTAGATAAATAACATCTATTGGCCACCTCCCATCTATCATTTGAGCAAGATCCTTTTATGAATTCAAATGGATTTGTTAAGCACGATCTGCCTTTAGTATACCCATGCTGACTATTTCTGATTAGATTAAACTTGCTTAAATACATTTCACTATCATTTTTGATTATTGACTCTAATAATTGACAGACTATGTTCGTTAAACGAATGTGTCTATAATTTCCTGGATCTGATTGTTTGCAAATTTTTAAATAAAGTGATCACTCCTACATCTTTTCCAATACCCTGGAACAATCCCTTTCACGGGTGATTGAGAACATAATATAATTTCAAACAGCAGTATTAGATAAATATCATCTTGACCTGGACATTTATCCACTTTCAACTCCTCCAATTCTTAAAAATCGATTTCTACCGAAATACAGATTGATCTAAACAAGATTGTATCCATTCTCTTTGGAAAATATGAGCTCTAGCATTGTGGGCAAGTCTTCTTTTGTGAAGACTGTGTCAAAGTACTGATTTAGTAGATTAGCTACTTCCGGATATCCCTATTCGCACTTTTTATTTTTCCTGTACTATCTTTGAGAGGCTACTCTGTCTTTCGTTCTCTGTTATTTCTAACATACGAAAGACGATTTTGCTATCATTAGTAAACGTATTGGAGAGTTTTTTTTTGAATTCTGTATTTGCTACCTTATTCACTTTCTGACCTATGTTTTGCATGTCCAAATATTTTTAATGTTTCTTTTGATTTACATGCATCTACATATATTTTCCATGCATTATTTGTAGCTCTTCTACATTAAACTAGAAATCTAGTTATCCACTTTTTATGCTTGGGATTTACCTCCCTACAAGGAACACGTTCCTCTTTTAGCTTTTCTAGAACCGTTTTTAAACTCTCCCACTCTTTTTTCCACATCTGTTTCAATATCTTTCCAGCGAATGTGGCTCGCTGCTTCTTTCGTCTTCTTTAAATTTGTTTTAGAGTAGTCGTATGTTCGTGTAATTTTGTTTTTTTCTTTCCTCGCTATACGATCCCAAAAAATGATCTGATGGTAACTTGAGCCAAACAGTTCCCCAACGGTAACGGTTTCAATCACATTTTCCTCTGTAGTAAAAACTAAGTTGAGTGTGATTTTGTCTCTGGTGGCTGCTTCTACATGTTGAATTTAAAAAATGTCTTTTATGCACTTAACAAAAGGTTTTGACTCTACAAGTGCTTCTGCCATATCCCATTTTATTTCTGGAAAGTTGAAATCCCCCATTAATAATAATTTCCTTGCTCTTGCCTTTACTGTGCTACTAATCAGCTCTTTGTCTGCCTCTTTTTGACTTCATGGACATCTATAGCATACTTCAACCACTGTCTCCACCCCTTACTCTTTTATTTTTGTTGTATGGTTATATTAACTAAATTAGTACAGTATAATAAAACGCAACCTCCTTTAGACTTGTCTCAATTTACTCTATCTGTCCTTAAAATTGTATAATCCTCTATTTTCAGTTCACTTTCTCCAATGTCCTTATATGTCTTTGATTATGTTAACCTTATTATATCTGAATTCTCTTCTACAGGCACTTCCAGTGCATCTCTTTTATTAACTATGCTTCTCACATCTGCATCAAAACATTTTAGTTTGTTATTTTGTTGTTATCGTTAATCTACAACTTACATTTCGGCCCAAAGGTCTTCCCCAGTGACAAAGAGCAGAAGAAAACAAACAACAAATCACAAAATAAACAAAGACCACGGTCTGCAGAACAGATGTATGGCGTAAAGTGGCAGGCCATTAGGCATAGAATATTTGAGCATGTGCGAAATTGTAAAATACCTACCACATATAGCCGAAGCATTCGCCTACCTGGCAAGATACATTAACATGCCGGTTTGGATACCAGGATTCCAAGTATTTCAAGTATTCCTAGTGCGAATCACCAAATACCACATTGGACAGAGTGCAGTAATAAACAAGTCTGTACAATACTGCATACTTTGATTCACACGTTCTCTGCCACTTTATTACTAAGGGTTCCTGCCTGACATGTTGTCCTCTTTGACCGGACCATTGTCATTATTTGTTCGGTTATATTTTAGATATCTTTGCTGCGCCTTACCCCTGATAAAAGTCTTGTGACCGTAACGCAGGTTTCGTTTTGTTGATGTCCCTGTGTGTTCGCCTTCAGAACCACCATAACCTCGCGATATTTTCAAGATAAACCAAATTAAGTGCTGAAACTATTGCTCAAAAGAAGCGGAAGGAGGATAGAGCATGGGACCCCATCTTCCAGAATCTATAATTCATGCAATTTATGATAAAAATGCGAGAAGCGGTGTGAACAAGGAAGGAATGGGTTTCAGGGTGGCCAGCCTGTCATGTAGAAACGCGTATGAAAAGCAATGATTATTTCTATACCCTATGAGAGAACAGGAGCAAATAAGTACATATAAGTGTGTTTATGTGTACCTGAGCGGCGACTAACGAAGTTTGTACATGGCGTTGGCAACCACCCAATGTAAAAACAATTTCCTTGAAACTGCATACTAAATTACTGGAATCAGATTGTGTTTAAAGTCACTTAGGGTCTACCAAATGAAGTGTTGGACATATGCTTGAACACGTGACTGGAATGAGACTTTCATGTACACTGGTTAGTGGATTCTAGTTAACAAAGTTTCAAGAAAGAATTCATCATATAAAATACCGGAAAACAAAAGTTGTTAACATGCATGTATTGTGTTCCGAAAGATAAATCAGACGAGTGGGGAGAAGGGGAGGACGATTAAGAAAAAAACTGACGAGAAAGTAGAAGAAGAAGCAGAGAAAAAATTAATTAGAAAAATAAAACCATTTGTCACCGAGCTACTTCGAGCGTGTGTGTGTGAGGGTGAGCATGTGTGAGTGAACGTGTGTTTGTGAGTGTGTGCGCGTGTGTGTGGGTGAGCGTGTGTGAGTGAACGTGTTGATGTGAGTTTGTAAGCGTGTGTGTGTGTGTGTGGGTGAGTGAACGTGTTGGTGTGAGTGTGTGGGTGAGCGTGTGTGGGAGTGTGTGTGCGAGTGTGTGTGTGTGTGAAGGGGAGCGTGTGTGAGTGAACGTGTGTGTGTGTGTGTGTGTGTGTGTGTGAGGGTGAGCGTATGTGAGTGAGCGTGTGTGTGTGAGTGTGTGAGCGTGTGTGAGCTGGTGTGTGTTTACGAGGGTGTGTGTGTGTGAGTGTGTGTGAGGTCGTGTGTGTGTGAGGATGTGTGTTTGGGAGTGTGTGTGTGTGTGTTTGTGGGTGGGTGTGTGTGTGTGTGAGGGTGTGTGTGTGTGAGCGTGAGAGTCCGTGTGTATTCAGTTGTTAATGTGTACCGGCTAGCTCATTTCACTGTGTATGTATGCGTGTATGCATATGTGTATATATACGTGTGTGTGTGCGTGTGTGTGTGTGTGTGTGTGTGTGTGCGTGAGCGAACGCGCACTCTTGCCTGGGCCCATATTTGTCATAAAACGAGACAATATTTGCACTGGTTCTGATTTCCAGGCCACTTCGCATTCTTTTCTTTCTCATCATTCTATGGAGCTGTCAAACAGAGTTGCAACCCTCCCTACCACCCACTCCCCATCCCCACTACTCTCATCACCGCCAACATTGACACTTTTACTCCCTCAATAAATGCTATCTGACGGAAGCCCATTAACTGAGCAGTATTGATCCTATTTGTATCGATTGAAATCAGATATTGAACACTTTGAGTATCTAACATCCTTCGGTAATTGTATCAGTCTACTTAGTTCAAATGGATAGAATTGACCACTATTCTCAAACTGGAGGCCCGCAAAGTCCTGGTCAGCGGACGAGACATACACACACACGTGCGCGAGCACGCACACAAAAAATACACACATACACACACACATACACACATACCCACACGCATATCTATGTGTGGGGTGTTATGCGTTACGACAACACTCCGGAAGTCTCAACGAAAAACTGCGGCATTAACCTTGGAAATTGGTAGAACGTTGTTGCTGATCGCTCTGCCTGGCCTAGTCAAATCTCTGCTGCCACGACGCAGATGGAGCAGACACGAATCAAGGAAGCTGCAACGAGACGTGCCACACGAAGGCAAGCGACGAATTGCCTCACTCTGACGGTCAGACAGTATTTCTCTGTCCTCAGTGTGACAGACGCTGTCAGGCCCGGATTGGTTTGATCAGTCACCTACGAACCGTCTAGGATTGACAGATGGCATATAATATATGTTCTTCTCAGAAACGATGGATAACATTTCTTTTTTAGGCGGAGAATGGGGGGGGGGGAGGAGGCATTGAGAGCGGTAGTCTCAGTGGTCCCGGTGATCTCGGTGGTCTCGAGGTAAGGTGTTCACCTCGGTTGCCGGATGTCATGAGTTCGAATCACGGTGGAGACCATTATATTTGTACTTTGTTCTTCTTGTAACAATTCCCCTGCGATCTGGGTAGTGAGATCAGTATCCCGTGTTCAGTGTCGAGCACGTTAAAAATCCCGTGGCAGATACAAATCGAAAAGTGTAGGTTTAACAGCCGCTGCCCGGACACATTTCAAGTTAAAAATGAAACAACATTATTTGTACCTTCCTCCAGGCTTACTTCTACATCGATCAACTGATGCTGTGCATCTAGCCCGGTGAGGTTCAGGAAGGGGACTGTACTTTGGCTTCCAGGATATCCACGTGTTTAGTGTGGATTTCTCTGGTTAGGTGGTTGGAGGCTTTTCCTTAGTAGTCTTTTTGTTCTCTCTTGGAACTTCTGATGTAGAGGATGATCAGGTAGCCTCCCTAGTCGCATAGTAAGCTGCAGGAATTTTACAATACCTATTTCGGCTACCTGGCAGCAGGGATTAACAACTTGCCTATTTTAATACCAGGATTGCAGTGTATATATATATATATATATATATATATATATATATATATATATGGTTTCATACAAGAAACGAAAACACAAAAAAAACTAAAGAGAAACATCGATTAAATGTTTGTGGAAAACACATACCATGAAACAAGTGAACAACTGAACAGAAAGTGTGAACTTCCTTGAGGAAAACAATGACAGACAATGAGATATGCTCAAAATATAACAGACATTTAAAAAAAAAGACAAAACAGCAATTCATAGAAAAAAACCAAACCAAAAATAGCCAATCACTGCTCAATGATAAAAGCCAAAACAATACGATACATCTCAGTAAAAGAATACAAAGAAATTTAAAAAATGACAGATAAAGTGAAAGACCGTTCTAAACAGTCAAGTGAAAGCAAAACAGTTCCAAAATAACCTAGATATAGTCAAACAAGTTACCATAAATTGTCTACATTATATATACACACAGAGATATACACAACCACAAGTACATACTACCTCTGTCTCTCACTCTCTCTCTCTCTCTCGCTCACACACACGCACGCACTCATACACACTCGTACACAGGCACACACACACACAAACTCAGTTTCTAGGTCAGCATTGCTTTTCCCACGAGCACCAACCATCACACACAAACATACATACATACACGCACATATACACACTCACATACACACACAAGTAGATACACACACACGCACAAAGACACACACACGAACACACAAACTCATTATGTAGGTCAGCACTGCTGATGAAATCAACAACAATACGAATAACGCAGACTGCTTACGGTTTGTAGAGACGATATTTCTTATATCAAGGTCCTACTCTCCAATCAACACAAACAGTTGTCCTGTTTCATTCTGCCATGCTAGTGTTGTTTCCATATAGAAATAACCGCACTGCTAGTTATTGAGCTTCTGGTATGTTTTATTTCGTATACCTGAGAGCTCGTGCAGTGCTTTACCACTTTTTAACTTGCTGTCGATAATGCGACATGCACATTTGTGTTTCCGGCCTCAAGCCCCACTTGTTGTGGAGTTGGTGTCGTTGTCACAACAGATAAGGCTATAGTCTGAGATCGCTGGGCTAGACCATGCTAAGGCAATGATGAAAGTTAACCAAATGTTTGGACATGAGCTGCCACCACTTCAACAATGGATTTCATGTTTCTTTATAGGACATTATGTGGTGTGTGTTACGTAACACTGCCAACAGTTGTCATATGATATCCCTCGTGTAACACACTACATTGCGCGTGCTGCAATGTTTGCTTTATCATTCTGGCGAGAAAAAATGCACGCTCGGCTATACGTTAGATTGCTTTCTATATGTTTTGGTGCTGTCTACACGTTAGATTGCTGTCTATACGTTTTGTTGCTGTCTATACGTTTTATTTCTGTCTATACTTTATATTGCTTTCTATATGTTTTGTTGCTGTCTATACGGTTGATTTCTTTCTATACGTTAGATTGCTTTCTATACATTAGATTTCTTCCTATACGTTTTGGTGCTGTCTTTAGATTGCTTTCTGTACGTTAGATTGCTGTCTATACGTTAGATTGCTGTCTATACGTTAGATTGTTGTCTATCCCTTTGTTGATGTCTATACATTAGATTGTTGTCTACGGGTTAGATTTTTCTATACGTTTTGTTGCTATCTATACGCTCTATTGCTGTCTAAACGTTTTGTTGCTGTCTTTAGATTGCTGCCTATAGGTTAGATTGCTATCTATACGTTCTGTTGCTATATATACGTTCTGTTGATATCTATACGTTCTGTTGCTATCTATACGTTCTGTTGCTATTTATACCTTCTGTTGCTATCTGTATGTTCTGTTGCTTTCTATACGCTATGTTGCTATCTATACGTTCTGTTGCTATCTATACGTTATGTTACTATATATACGCTCTATTGCTGTCTATATGTTAGAAAGATTGCTGTCTATACGTTCTGTTGCTATCTGTACGTTCTGTTGCTATCTATACGCTCTATTGCTGCCTTATTAATATCAAACATGTAAGAGATCAAGATGCTGATCAGCGCATGAGCTGCAGCGGTCAGCTACCCATAGCTGACTGCTAGTGTCACTGCCAGCGAACCAAAGCTGCCAAGACCCTTCTACACCTCCACGCGGTGGTGCTGGATAACAGGCTGCAGCAGGGCAGACTGGTTAAGGAGAAGGGATCGAAGAGGGAATTATAACCCAGTACTCACAAAATGCTTGCTGAAGTCGGATGTGTTGAACCGAAAGGTGCAAATATCGCAGTCAAGCTGTAAACTACGATACAACACATTCCGTTCTCTGGACTACATTCTGCTACTTAAGCCCTTTCAGGGTTTGGTAGCGGGAGATTGAGAATGAACGAAGCCAAGCCAAGCCAAATATGTTAAACTGACCCTGTGTTGCCTTCATAGTTCAGTTTGCAAACAATATATAAATGTATTGGAAATTCAAATGGGAATTGCCAACTCTTTGTTAGTCTTAGTCTTAGCCGACCCGTACATCTGCAAGGGCAGATGCCCCAGCAAAAGTCCCCGCTCTGGCATGAGTTGGATGTAGACTGGACGAGGATTTCCTACTTAGCGGCTAGGCTTTGGCAACTTATTAATCCGCTGCGTCGGGACAAGTGCTTCAGAGGGCGGTTAACCGATCTGCTAGTCCACGTTAATACATTCAAACACGGGAACAAAGTAGATCCGTATCCTGCTAGGCAACATCTATGCTACACAGTTAGTCGCCGCTTACGACGTGCTCTCTGTCGGGCAGTGGTGTTATTCTTGTCCTTGTCATACATAAAAACCCCTGAGGACCACTTGGGAATTCTTTGCTAGTCTCCTTCATTTTCTCTGCGAACTCTGTGGATTGTATTTTTAAATTTAATTCGTTCTTCTCTGCCGTGGACCTTCCCATTTTCTCAGCGTTTTCTGTTAATTCGTTAATTCGATTTATTTCCATTGTTCTTCTGTTCAATAGTTTGATTTTCTCTGGCATTTATTCTACTCGCATTACAATTATTTAAATTTTCTTCATCCAATTCAAGTTTCACTTCCTCCATACACTTCATTTAATTTAAATATTGCATTATCCTACGCAAATTAATCCTTTAAAATGCATCAGTAAAATGACACTATCACGGATAGAGAGAATATATTTGTTTGTTTCAGTTCATAACCTCATTTGTTAGTGCTTTGCTTAATACAAGGGGCGTTTAAGCCAAAACGGAACTTTTTTTGTAAGGAATTTATTTTTCTTAAATTAGTCAAAATGCTATTTATTTTTCGACATAATCTCCTGCAACGTTTATGCACTTATCCCGCCGTTTAAGTGATGCTTGAAAAGCTTCCGAGTAGAAAAGTTGTCAGTATGTCAACCAATTCAGAACAGCCTGTTTCAACTTCGTCAGTGCTGAAATGCTGACATCACGCGAATTCTTTTATGGGTCCAAAAAGATAAAAATCGCTTTGAGCGAGGTCTGGGCTGTAAGGTGGATGTGGAAAGTGCAGTGAGCCGAATGAGTCGAGCTGGCTTAAACTTGTTTCTGCCGGACAGAAACGGAAAGCTGCCTTGGTACCCAACGTGCACTAACCTTTCGAAAATGACAATGTTTATGAATAATGGTGATCACCGCATGCTGATCGTAGTCTTCTGTAACTTTCCGCATGTTTCACGCCTTCGTTTATAAGAAACTTCATCACAACACGCTGTTCCATGCAAACAATACACGTGTTGTCCGCCATTTTTATTTATTTGTCACGTGACTGTGCATGGCAAATGGGACACCCAGCAGTAATAGAACATCAGTACCCGTAACTAATGATAGTAGTTCCAGCAAGCTAGAATTGAACCAAATGTCCCGGATTGGTTTGAACGTGAGATAACTGCGAAGTATCTGAGTTCCGGTACTGTCCATGTCAGTCCTCTTGATGATCTAAGCGACTACCTCATTTTATAGTCGAAGCTGCAAGGGACGTTACTGTCAAACACAAGCAGACAATCACACCAAGAGTTACGCTGAGCAGCCAGTATCCTGGTCAGCTACATCTAATAGTTAATACATTTCAGTCATGATGTCTTCTACAATGATGATGATGATGATGATGATGATATAATCCCTCTAGTTGTGAGTCAACTGACAGCCCAATGCCTGCCAGACAAAAGCAGATGTCCTCCTCAATTGTTGTAGTGATGTGTATCCACTTCCACCACCTCTTCCCACCACCTCCCCCTCCCCTTATACTACCTCCCACCAACCCCTCCCCTCACCACCTACCCCCACCACCTCTTCCTCCCCTTCTACCACCTACCACCATCTCCTCCCCCTCCCCTTACCTCCTCCCCTTCACCACCTCCCCCTCTTCTTCTACCACCTCCCATCCCCTCCACCTCCACCACCACCCCACCACCCTCCCCCTCACCTTCTACTACACCATCACCCCCCCCCCCTCCTTTTTTTGTGTGCATTGTCCGCTGAGTCTAACCTAAACCAATGGTGTTTCCCCATATTGTAATGAAGCGACCGAGCATCACTAACTGCTTCCAGACTGCACACAGAATGACGTGTTCTCAGTGACCGCTAACTGTC
This sequence comes from Ariolimax columbianus, assembly GCA_036924085.1. Classification (NCBI taxonomy): domain Eukaryota; kingdom Metazoa; phylum Mollusca; class Gastropoda; order Stylommatophora; family Arionidae; genus Ariolimax; species Ariolimax columbianus. The sequence continues at coordinate 6,810,689 of JAVGWX010000014.1, forward strand.
GCTCCGTTGATCAACCCATCTCTTACTCACCTGTTGTAGCTTGTGATTGTCGAGAGCTCCACCGTCGATCAGCCCGCCTCTTACTCACCTGTTGTAGCTTGTGACTGTCGAGCGCTCCCCCGTTGATTAGCCCGCCTCTTACTCACCTGTTGTAGCTTGTGACTGTCGAGTGCTCCACCGTTGATCAGCCCGCCTCTTACTCACCTGTTGTAGCTTGTGACTGTCGAGCGCTCCACCGTTGATCAGCCCGCCTCTTACTCACCTGTTGTAGCTTGTGACTGTCGAGCGCTCCACCGTTGATCAGCCCGACTCTTTGTCACCTGTTGTAGCTTGTGACTGTCGAGCGCTCAACCGTTGATCAGCCCGCCTCTTACTCACCTGTTGTAGCCTGTGACTGTCGAGCGCTCCATCAGTTTTGACAATGGTTGCCATATTGGCCTTTTTACGGCCAAATTAGACAAATCTGGATTTTTAAGAGCGTTTGGCTGTAGGCTTTTAGTTTGGCTTTTTGACTTTTTCCTGGCTTTTTTTCAGATTGCTTTGGCTCAATAAATTTGAGTCCATTTTTTGTGTGCTGTTTCTTTGTTTGTTTTTTAAAATATCTAAAATCGTTTTCATTGAAATCAACGAAAAGATAAATTGATAATTAAAGCTGCCACACTTGAACTTGATTTTTCCCTATTGAGCACTATCTAGTGCCCATCTGGTGGTCATAGTATGTAACAAAATCTAGTCTCGACTGTATTTCAGTTTCAATACAATCAAAACAAGAACAATTTCGATTGGATACATTATGCGAGTTAGCACTGTCTGTAATCTTCAATCATTTAAGTTCTCAATTACAAGTTTTCGATTTTGTGATTGTTAACACACAACGTTTTAATCGTCTATTATGTCATCACAGAAATGAAAATCAACTTATAATAGCAAACTTAAGTACGTTATTTAGGTAAAAGTCATTTGCTTAGTTTAACAAAAAGTTGTGGAGGAGGAATAGTGTAAATTGCGTCAATGCTCCATTGTTACAAAAGTTTGTAACCTCACAAATCGTGAAAAAATTGTGAAATAAAGGATGAATATCTAATCGAAACGTCAGATTGAACTTAAAGTAGAGAAGACATCTAGGCAAACTGACAATACTTAACCAGCAGAGTTGTAAATTGTTGTGGGCGTGATATGCTATTGTAAATCCGTTCCGCTGACCACGTGATGGATAGGGAAATCCTACGCTATCATGGACAAGGGAGTACGCTGGGACAATTACAATTACACAGAACTATTCACACTCATCCACAACCCGGACTCACAGAACTATTCACACTCATCCACAACCCGGACTCACAGAACTATTCACACCCATCCCCAACCCGGTCTCACAGAACTATTCACACTCATCCACAACCCGGACTCACAGAACTATTCACACTCATCCACAACCCGGACTCACAGAACTATTCACACCCATCCCCAACCCGGACTCACAGAACTATTCACACTCATCCACAACCCGGACTCACAGAACTATTCACACTCATCCACAACCCAGACTCACAGAACTATTCACACTCATCAACTACCCGGACTCACAGAACTATTCACACCCATCCACAACCCAGACTCAAAGAACTATTCACTCCCATCCACAACCCGGACTCACAGAACTATCCACACCCATACCCAACCCCGACTCATAGAACTATTCACACCCATCCACAACCCGGACTCACAGAACTATCCACACCCATACCCAACCCAGACTCACAGAACTATCCACACCCATCCACAACCCCGACTGACAGAACTATCCACACCCATCCCCAACCCAGACTCACAGAACTATCCACACCCATCCCCAACCCGGACTCACAGAACTATCCACACCCATACTCAACCCCGACTCACAGAACTATTCACTCCCATCCACAACCCTGACTCACAAAACTATCCACACCCATACCCAACCCCGACTCACAGAACTATTCACACCCATCCACAACCCGGAATCACAGAACTATCCACACCCATACCCAACCCCGACTCACAGAACTATCCACACCCATACCCAACCCCGACTCACAGAACTATCCACACCCATCCACAACCCGGACTCACAAAACTATCCACACCCATACCCAACCCCGACTCACAGAACTATCCACACCCATCCACAACCCCGACTCACATAATACTTAACTGAAAGAACTGGTTGAACGAAAAGAGAAAAGTCTTCATCACTCATGATGGACAAACAATACACAGAACTAAATCCTCATGCTTAATCAAGAACATTATCCATGAAAACTGATCTGATTGATGACTGAAATGAAAAAAGTATGTTATTATGAAACTATGATAGATGAATCTACGGACAGTTCAACACATAAACCCGAGTATTTTTATTTGTTTTTTAAGTGATAGAAAAAAAGAAATTTCGACTGGATTTCTAAGTATAATTCCGGTATAAGATGCTACGGGAGAAAACATATTCAATCCGATTGAGGAGGAAATTACAAAATGATGTCAAAGTCTTACAAACTGCATATAGTTTGGCTTGGCTTAGTTCGTTCTCAATCTCCGGCTTCCAAACCCTGAAAGGACTTGAGTTGCAGAATGTAGTCCAGAGAACGGAATTCGTTGTGTCGTAGTTTACAGCTTGACTGCGATATTTGCACCTTTCGGTCCAACACATCCGACTTCAGGAAGTATTCTTTAGTACCGGGTTAGCATTCCCTCTTCGAACCCTGTTCCCTAACCAGTCTGCCCTGCTGCTGCCTGGTATCCAGGATCACCTCATGGAGGTGTTGAAGGGTATTGCCAGCTCTGATTCGCTGACCCTGACGCTAGCAGTCAGCTATAGGTCGCTGACCACTGCAGCTCATGCGCTGCTCAGCACCTTGATCCAAGCTCTGGTTCGCTGGCCCTGACGCTAGCAGTCAGCTATAGGTCGCTGACCCCTGCAGCTCATGCGCTGCTCAGCATCTTGATCCCATATGGTTTGAATCGGATGGTGCGTCAAACATTGTTTGGTGTGACAACTGGGTGTGCCGTGTCTCACCACTGTGTGCAGCTCAGATGTATCCGTCATCCTCTTTGGTCGCGCATTCAACATGCAATTTCAATGCTACCATCAAATATGGTATTTTATTGTCAGAGATACCACAGTGGTCTCCACATGGCGAGTTAGGACAGGAACTTTACAAAGATTTGCTTTAAATGATCAACACAGCTACGGAGCCTGGGCCATCGCGCGAACTGGCCCACTTGCATTTGAAAAACCTTCATGTACTGGGTGGCTTGTGTGAGGAAAGTCAATGCATACCATGTTAATGTACTGGGGCATACATATTGATGGGCTGGGGCATACATATTGATGGGCTGGGGCATACATATTGATGGGCTGGGGCATACATGTTGATGGGCTGGGGCATACATGTTGATGGGCTGGGGCATACATGTTGATGGGCTGGGGCATACATGTTGATGGGCTGGAGCATACTTGTTGATGGGCTGGAACATACATGTTGATGGGGTGGGGCATACATATTGATGTACTGGGGCATACATGTTGATGTACTGGGAAATACATAATGAATGGCTGGGGCATACATGTTGATGGGCTGGAACATACATGTTGATGGGGTAGGGCATACATGTTGATGGGCTGGAACATACATGTTGATGGGCTGGGAAATACATGATGAATGGCTGGGGCCTACATGTTGATGGGCTGGAACATACATGTTGATGGGGTGGGGCATACATGTTGATGGGCTGGAACATACATGTTGATGGGCTGGGAAATACATGATGAATGGCTGGGGCATACATGTTGATGGGCTGGAACATACATGTTGATAGGGTGGGGCATACATGTTGATGGGCTGGAACATACATGTTGATGGGGTGGGGCATACATGTTGATGTACTGGGGCATACATGTTGATGTACTGGGGCATACATGTTGATGTACTGGGGCATACATGTTGATGAACAGAGAGGAGCTGAACGCTTAATTTTAGCATCGCTAAGCTAGTCCAAACAAATTTGGATACACAAATTAAAATCTTGATTGTTAAAGGAAATATTAGACTACAAAAACTACTTATATTTTGTGTTTGCGACGTCTGTTGTACAGGGATTTGAAAAAAAAACTGAATGGTATGTTTCAACCAAACAAAGCTGATCCAATGACAAATCCAATTAAATATAATTGGCCGTTTGTTGTGTGTTGCATTTTAAAAACTTTGATTGGCCTTTTGTGGCCTATTTGGGAATCGTTTGCCTTTTTCTCATAATTTTGATCTGGCAACCCTGGATTTGACATTCACTTGCAAACTGCTTTACATGATCTTCATTTGTTCCTTCGTCACACATCCATTAAAGATACATTAACAAAGGATACACGATTGAAAAAACATAACAATTACAAAATAAACAGTACCTTAAATGCATCATGGACAGTTTAGAGTTTGAAAAATGTACATACATGTCGAATAGTCATGCTACCAGATCAGATCGATCAAAATGTGTTTGCCTACAAGCCAAATGTCCTACAGCTTCAAACAATGTCAGATTGGGTGTGCATGTGATACACGAGTCTGGTTGTCCATACTTGGTAACCTACGACAGCGCAATATTTTATCTTGCTCTGATTGTCCTGGGAGCCCCTTTCAATTTACACCAGCAGCATATGTATTTGGCCTGGTAGCTCCTTTCAATTTACACCGGCAGCACATGTATTTGTCCTGGGAGCCCCTTTCAATTTACACCGGCAGCACATGAATTTGTCCTGGGAGCCCCTTTCAATTTACACCAGCAGCACATGTATTTGTCATGTGAGCCCCTTTCAATTTACATCGGCAACACATGTATTTGTCACTTTTCAGTTAGATAATCTGTAAAACCTGAATATTCTTCAATGCGAATCTAATTTAATTTATATCTGATCCAAATTAATTACAATTAAAAATAACGGTGTCTTAAATACAGATCTTCGTCCATTTCTCAGCCACACATCGTGAAACCTGAATGATTGTCCGAACGGAACATTTAGTTATTCAAATGGCTAGAGATGATTAAAAAACATTAAACATTAAGAATAAATAGCCTCTTAAATACGCCGTGGATAATTATGATTAGCAAAATTCCCTTGAAATGTGCATAACTCCAGATGGACGGAGAATCATTAGGCGCGCCGTCTAACCGTTGGTTTGGCTCATGCAAAAAACTTTGACAGTGGCTTTTATCCCGATAATCTCTCCACCGTTTTCACGCGCTCTTAATCACCCACCCGACTTCTCCACCCTCAATTAGACTAACAAGTCTTTCAAAGTAGAGCCGCCTTCAAATTAGCTATAGAAAATATTTTTTTAGTCAAAAGTGATGAATGCTTGGAATGCATTACCACACAAAATAGTGGAGGCAGGGTCAATTAATGCCTTCAAAAATAGATTGGACGTGCATGGTTTTGAGATCAAGTGAAGTAAAAGAAACTGGTTGAATGCATAATATGCAGTCTTATAAACCAGTATTAAGACGTTAAGTTAGTTCCCTGTTCATTGCTAGTGATCACGTTTTGTTGCATGGTTTAACCGTACCGGATACCGTATTAGCTTGACTTGCTCTTGCGCACGCACTACATTGTGCTCTACAGACATTGGTTATTATATATACAGGTGTGTGTGTGTGTGTATGTGTGTGTGTGTGTGTGTGTGTGTGTGTGATATGTATACATAAACATAAACATATATTGTTCTTCAATTAAATAGGATCACGGGAACACTATTACAATTCGCTTCTTCGCAGGGAGTATGCGACTGTGGATTTAAATATTGTTGAAGATTATTTTATTTGTCTATTTGTTTTCATCATGACTAAACCAAAATTAGTCGTCTTTTATAACACTTATACTAAAGTGATTATGCTGGGATTGACCTGGCGCATCACCAGCGTATATTCGCCTGCCAAAATATATGAAACAAAGGAGGGTACACCTCTCCACGACGTCTAACGACATAAGTGGATAAGATAGATCGATAGTCGATAGATCGATAGTAAAGTGGCTGTTATAACTATCACTCCTTAACTCACAACCCTAATGAGAACACTCTAACAATTATTTTAACTGCAGCAACAACCAAAACAATACAACAAATCAGTTTTTATTTCACAACCATCATACACATTATAACAATAAACTAGACCCGTGAATCGTCTTCTCTTGTATATCAACTAGCTGTAATGTCTCTCAAGTTTCGGGCAAACAGCACTGGTATTTATCTTGTATTGTATTAATCTCAAGTCCTATCACTTGATCATTTCTAGCTAATTTACCATTCACGGTCCCATCTCACTCTGAGTTGATAAATACTATCTGGCTAATGTCCCATTCACAGTCCCATCTCACTCTGAGTTGATAAATACTATCTGGCTAATGTCCCATTCACGGTCCCATCTCACTCTGAGTTGATAAATACTATCTGGCTAATGTCCCATTCACAGTCCCATCTCACTCTGAGTTGATAAATACTATCTGGCTAATGTCCCATTCACAGTACCATCTCACTCTGAGTTGATAAATACTATCTGGCTAATGTCCCATTCACAGTACCATCTCACTCTGAGTTAATACAATCCTATCTGGCTAACAGTCCGCTGCCAATCTTCTGGTCCTCGCTCGTCTGGTGGCCTTCTGTTCTTCCTCTCAGCTTCTGGAACGTCTGGTTCTTCTGAGCTTGTTGTCTCGTCTTCAAGTTAGGAAGACGATTTCAGTGAATACATCTTCTGGTTCTCCATCACCGACGTCGAGTCACAAACTCTGCGACGACGACTACAGCGGTTCTTCATTTCTTACAGCTTTATACTCAACATAATGATGATGTCAGAAACACGTTGTCTGACAACCACACGTAAGTGAAGTGGTACGGCTTCATTATAAACATAGCGATCTTTGTCTTACATTTCCTCACATATCTTAAGTGTTGATGACTCGTTCTAAACTTCCTTATCTCAAAGTATCTCTATCTGTGTCGTACTTCAAATGTTGAATGTTTCTCATTAGTCACTCTAAACCACATAATCTCATGAAGACTCATAGTCTGGTCTTCCCTGTCAAACAGTAGATGGCGTACTTTGTGGGCAGAAGAGCCACATGATGTTTGTGGTAACTGGCAACTTGGAGGCGCTGACCTTCTATCTCAGATCTTCGCACCTGACAGAACTTCACTTCTCGTATCTCATATCTTCACTTCTCAACGAAGAAACGCGGGATTAGGAACACGTTAGGTGGAAGGCTTTGTCTGGTACAGAGGTGGCTTGACAGAGATGGGAGTTGTTGGCAGTCTGATACTTCCACGATAGTCTACCATATTTAGAATGGCAGTAACTCGTGGATAGACAGCCAATAAGATTTTAGATCGGGGTAATTCCAAATTGGAGTGATAGCTATATCAGCCATCCCACAAAAGACCACTGGTCAGCTATGTTGTTGCTAGAAACTATATAATACTCTGCAGAGATCAAATTAGACAGACTGTCAGGAAGACTGAGAGTGAGTCTGGAAGTAAGAGTTTGCAGGTTGGTTGTACAATCACACACCTAGAGTTTGGCCAGTCGCTCTCAATAGGTGCTTATGAGATACCCCCTATGAACTATTAGTTCACTTTACTACTACTTACTACTACCAATATTACTACAACTGCCACAAACACTACGATTACTATTTTTATCCCACAATTACTACTACTAATACTATCACTATTTCTACTACTATTAGTACCATTACTGATACTACTACTTCAACCACTATTTCTAGTACTACTACCACTTTTACTACTACTACTACTTCTACTACTACCACTTTTATCACTTTAGCTACTACTACTACTACTACTTCTACTATTTTTATTACTTCTACCACTAATACTACTACTACTACTTCTACAATTGCTATTACTACTACTACTACTACTACTACTACTACTACCACTATAACTACTAATATTACTACTATTACTAACACTACTATCACTTTTACTACTACTACTACTACTACTATTACTGGTACTACCACTTTAACTACTACTACTACTACTACTATCACTATTACTACTACTACTACCACTATTACCATTTCTACTACTACCTTTTTTACTACTACTACTGCTACTATTACTACCACTATTATCACTTTCACTACTACTATTACTACTACTACTACTACCACCATTACCTCCACTACTACCACTATCAATACTACCACTACTACTACCGCCATCAATACTACCACCACCACTACCACCACTACTACTACCACCACTACTACTACCACCACTACTACCACCATCAATACTACCTCTACCACTATTGCCACAAATAGTACCACTAACACAATTATAACCACTATCACTAGCACCACTACAACTACTGTCACTACTGCTGATACAATTGCCACTAACACCAAAGCCACAACCATAAACCATACTATCCCCACCACCACAACAACTACTTTTATTACCACTGCCACAACCAAACCCCCCCCCCCCCCCCCCCCCTCGCCTTCCATCATTCCACAACCCGTGTCTTCTATCTTTCCTTCAAGCCGGCTCGGGTCGACCGAGCACAAGTCATTTCTTGAATTCTTCATTAATGAAATGTACACAAAGATAAATAAAACCTAACAACGCCAGAAACCCGAATTGACACATCAACGACCCCCCCCCCCTCCCCCACCCTCAACCCCCACCCCCTCCCGTACCAAAGCCATAAACTTAATCATATGAAAACTTAGTAATATTATCCATGAAAGCAAAGTTCAATCTGGCACGGTTTGCTTAGCAACAGAACGATATTACCGCCCAGGCATGATTTATGTCGCCTTTTCATGTATCCGGATTGAATTTAAAAAGTTCCTTTTATAACCTTATCACTTCCGCTTGATTTTTTTACGCTGAGTGGTTCTATGGCATGAACTGTGTTCATTTGACGTGTGTTTGAAGGGAGTCTGAAACATGCAGCGCAAGGGCAACACAGCCGTAAGGTCTTGTCAGATGACCTTCGACGTCAGGTGCATCGGATTGCGAGATTAGCTATAACAGCAAGTAAAGAAAACAGAATATTCGGTAAGAGTGTTTATATACTAAGACACGGTTTTGTTGTTAGTTTTGGGTTCGTCACACCTTCGCTGCTTTTTACTAGCGCTTTGTTGCTGTCGGCGCTTGGCAATCATCTCACGCTGTGAGGAAGAATTCATTGGCGAGCACGGACGGTAAATAGCCCGGATTCAACCAAAACGTGGCCACGTCACTCAACAAAGGAAATGTCCAGAAACTAAGGGAGCCTGTGATCAATCTGTCTAATCGCCATCAACATTTGATGGTTGAACATGTTAGACTAGAATAGCATGTGTACAACATTTGATGGTTGAACATGTTAGACTAGAAGAGCATGTGTACACCATTATGATGGTTGAACATGTTAGACTAGAAGAGCATGTGTACACCATTATGATGGTTGAACATGTTAGACTAGACGAGCATGTGTACACCATTATGATGGTTGAACATGTTAGACTAGACGAGCATGTGTACACCATTATGATGGTTGAACATGTTAAACTAGAAGAGCATGTGTACACCATTATGATGGTTGAACATGTTAGACTAGACGAGCATGTGTACACCATTATGATGGTTGAACATGTTAGAATAGAAGAGCATGTGTACACCATTGTGATGGTTGAACATGTTAAAATAGAAGAACATGTGTACACAGATATCTAGGTTATCGGGAAGTTGCCTAGAATGGCAGAGACAGACGAGCCTCGCTTCTGGACAACGACCATGTCACGCCTTAAATAAATAATTTTGACAAATTGAGATGAATGATTCTTAAGAACACAAGAAAACACTAGAGATGTTCGTTTATTTACTTGACAAACGCGTTCAGGAGAATTACATGGACAAAGAAAGAGTCTAGCAGCAGTGTTTAGTAGTATATGTTCTATACGAACACTAGCAGAACAATATATATCATACGATCAACAGTGTGGAACTGTTGGAAAGAACAAGACAAATATGAGCAAACATGAGGTGAGGCGATGCTGTTGTCGTTGGTTCAACACATTTTAAGGAAACCAGGTAATAACATTACAAGACAGTCTTTGTTCTGGAATCCACTGGGCCAGATAAGTAGTGCACACGAACACATTCCCAAAGAAAGTAATTGGAAACAAAAATAAAACAAACAGAGAAAACATACACATAGCCAGACAGAGTGGCTCAGGGCATGGGGACTTGGTAGGGAATTTCTGAAGGCAGGGTGTTCACATCTCTTCAAACATTAATTTATTGACCCGTGGTTGATTTCTTCGTGTTGAAATATTCTTAGCATATTTGACTGTGGACACATTTATTGTGTAACGCCACAGATCAAAGCAGCGATGATCTATGGATAATTGATTGTGGATACATTTATTGTCTAACGTCAAAATCAAAACACAGCGATGATCTATGGATAATTGATTGTGGATACATTTATTGTCTAACGTCAAAATCAAAACACAGCGATGATCTATGGATAATTGACTGTGGATACATTTATTGTTTAACGTCAAAATCAAAACACAGCGATGATCTATGGATAATTGACTGTGGATACATGTTAGGTACATAATCACAAGTCCCGACACTTGACAGGAGCCAACAGCAGGATGTTATTTGTGGAAGTGTTCTCCTGAGACCTGTCGGGCTTAGCCAGCATGTTGCTGTACACAGGTTTACCTCAATGTCCCCTGCCCGATGCTGAACAAGACCCCCCCCCCCCACCCCCATCCCCACCCCCACACACACACCTTATGCCTCCCCCTGATCCCGGAAACAGTCTGTGTTACAGAACCCTCGTCAGCAGGGTGGGGACTGACATTATGATTCCCGCAGTAACGAATCAATTGAGAGTCCTTGAATTACACTACAGCAAGGAGGCCGAAATCCACCTTCTTCTGTATGCCTCGAAATGTAAGAAGAGCCACACACAATTTGCTACCAGTGAAGATCTGCGATACAAGAAGTGAAGATCTCAGATGTGAGAAGTATATGTATTTATTTACCTACATCAATTGCCGTTGATATCACTTCTGTAATTACCCACAAACCCAGGTTCTACGTTTATATGTGCAACAACAAAACTTCATGAAATATTGTAGCCACAACTTAATGACTCCAGTTAGCTGGCCGTCTTAATTCTGCACCCTCAACACACAATTCCAAACTTGTTCTCACGATCGGATTACGTACTCAGTCGACCTGCGCATTCACATATAATCAGATCCAATCAGACGATCTGTACATTCACATACAGTCGATTCACGTGTACTCAGGCGATCTGTACATTCACATATAATTATATCACGTCACTTATAATCGGATTACCTACTCCCGTGTGATCACGTACCCGGTCGACTGTGCATTCACATATAATCAGATCACTTTACATTCTCAGATGAATCTATTCGCTCACACATAATCACAACACACACCATTCACAAGGTGTCCTGTACATACACACACACACACTCAGCTCTCTTACTCTTCCCAGGGTGTATCTCATAAGCACCTATTGAGCGCGACTGGCCAAACTCGAGGAATATGTTGATATAACCACCCTGCAAACTCTTACTTCCAGACTAACTCTTAGTCTTCCTTCCAGTCTGTCTAATTTGATCTCTGCAGAGTATTTTATAGTTTCTAGCAACAAGATAGCTGACCAATGGTCTTTTGTGGGATGGCTGATATAGCCATCACACCAATTTGGAATTACCCCGATCTAAAATGTTATTGGTTGTCTATCCACGAGTCACTGCCATTCTAAATATGGTAGCCTGTCTATCCACGAGTCACTGCCATTCTAAATCTGGTAGCCTGTCGTGGAAGTATCAGACTGCCAACAACCTCCATCGCCGTCAAGCCACCTCTGTACCAGACAGTCTTCCACCTAACGTGTTCCTAACCCCGCGTTTCTTTGCCGAGAAGTGAAGATCTGAGATCCGAGAAGTGAAGATCTGTCAGGTGCAAAGATCTGAGATACGAGAAGTTTCGAAAACGGCAGCAACCGGAAGGCCAGCCCCTCCAAGACGCCATGGGTACCACAAACATGATGTGGCTCTTCTGTCCACAAGGTCGCCTTCTACTGTCTGACAGGAAAGACCAGACTATGAGTCTACATGAGATCATGTGATTTAGAGTGACTAATGAGAAACATTCAACATTTGAAGTACAACACAGATAGAGATACTTTGAGATAAGGAAGTTTAGAATGTAGTCCTCAACACTTACGATATGTGAGGAAATGTAAGACAAAGATCATCAGGTTTATAATGAAGCCGTCACCCCTTTACCTATGTGCGCTTATGTCAGACAACGTGTTTCTGACATCATCATTATGTTGAGAATAGAGCTGAGCTGAGCGGTTCATACAGCGCGGCAGCCTCCGGAACGAGAATTAAGATGGACGCAGTGACGGCAGATATGCATGCCTATCTGGAACCTCTTTAACAGGGTCATTCATCGTTGCAGACTCCAAATCCATGCTTCGGAATGTACGAGGGACGTTCAAATTAGACCGAGACTATGTGTTCTGGTTGTACCTGAATCGGTTAAAGTGGATATAGCGTTATGGAACTTCTATCATTAGTTAGGCGCAATTGTGCCTTACTACTGCTAGGTGATCCATTTGCAAGGGACCAGTCACGTGACAGATACATAAAAATGGCGGACAACACTGTTAGTGCTTGCATGGAACAGCGTGTTGTCATGAAGTGTCTCGTGAAAGAAAACATGAAACCTGCGGAAATTTACAGAAAACTTCAATCACTTTACGATGATGAGATAGTCAGTAGCATAAAGACTTTTGAATGGTCTAAACGTTCTAGAGAAGGCCGTACATCCGTGAGTGATTATCCCGGCCATGGTGACTTTTAACCCACCTCAGTCCTTCCTGTGAATATCGAGATTGTCGAACGAATCATCCTAGAAAATCAACGCAAATCGTGTCACCAAATTGCACTAGAAAGTTATTTCTCTGGGTACGATGAACACGTTTATTCTCGAACATTTGCATTTTAGGAAGATTAGTGCACGTTGGGTTTGTTCACAAAGGGCGTCGTGCTCATGCAGGATAACGGTTCACCTTATACGGCTCACTGCACTATGTGCCATCTGCAGCAACTCGACTTGGAGGTATTGCCACATCTATCTTACAGGCAATACCTCGCTCTAAACGATTTCCACCTGTTTTGATCCCTTTCAGAATTCCCGGAAGGTCAGCATTTCGCCACTAATGACGAAGTGAAACATACTGTCCTGGATTGGTTCAGACAGACTGCCAAATCTTTCTGCTCTGAAACTTTCCATGCATTAGTTACACGGCAGAATAAGTGCATAAACGTTGCAGGATATTCTATAAAAAAATTAATGGCATTTTGACTACTAGAAATTTCTTTGTTCTTTACAAATTATGAATGAATGGTAGCTGCTGAATCATCAAACTGGAGGCACTGATGTGGATCTTCTGTCTTGGTCTGGGATTCAGGCCAACGAATGAGTTGAGAAGGAAGAGTAGCGTCTGGTCAGGCACAACATACTGGTCTGTTAGTCAGGGTCAGGCACAACATACTGGTCTGTTAGTCAGGGTCAGGCCCAACATACTGGTCTGTTAGTCAGGGTCAGGCACAACATACTGGTCAGTTAGTTAGGGTCAGGCACAATATACTGGTCAGTTAGTTATGGGCAGGCAAAATATACTGATCAGACATGTTAATCAGGGTCAGGTGAAATATACTGATCAGACATGTTAATCAGGGTCAGGTAAAATATACTGATCAGACATGTTAATCAGGGTCAGGTAAAATATACTGATCAGATATGTTAATCAGGGTCAGGTAAAATATACTGATCAGACATGGTAATCAGGGTCAGACGAAACATACTTCCTACTTGCACTCCCGAGGTGAGGGATCGACGTGATAACCGTAGTAGTGATCGACACGCAGATTAAACCAGGCAAACCACAACCGTATGGAGGACTCCGGTCCACCTTCTTCCGCACGCTCAGGATGTGAGGAAAGCCACTGCAACCCGCCTCTTGACGTCCTGTTCAGGGCACACTGAAGAGTAAAGCTACTCAATGGGGACATACGAAACAACAAAGAATAACAACATACCGGCTTCACAGGCATCAGTTAGAGGTACACTAGATATGGAAACTAGTAACATTATGAGGCTCATCCGCGACCGCTTGTTAGGTGACGACACTGCAGTAGATATCATAAATCTGTGGAAGCGAACACGGTTCGAACGGACTAGAGTGCAAGACAGGACGAAACAGAAGTATGTACAACCAGCGAACTGCCGGAAGCTTCATTATCCTCACCCATTTACTGGCATAGACTGGGCACCTATGGTTATGCCCGAAGTGCAGTTACGTCGAGTCTTAGAACCAGAAAAGAACAGAACTAAGCGTAGAAAGTCATACTCTCAAAATGTTGAACCCTGGTAGAGTAGATAATTGTGGAATCTTTGGATTTGCATGCACACCTAGCCGGGAATTAGTAGAAGTAACACATCTCCAGGTGTTAGTAGAGGGAACACACGTCCAGGTGTTAGTAGAAGGAACACACGTCCAGGTGTTAGTATAAGGAACACATCTCCAGATGTTAGTAGCAGGAACACACCTCCAGGTGTTAGTAGAAGGAACACATCCCCAGGTGTTAGTAGAAGGAACACACCTCCAGGTGTTAGTAGCAGGAACACACCTCCAGGTGTTAGTAGCAGGAACACACCTCCAGGTGTTAGTAGCAGGAACACACTTCCAGGTGTTAGTAGAAGGAACACACTTCCAGGTGTTAGTAGAAGGAACACATCTCCAGATGTTAGTAGAAGGAACACATCTCCAGATGTTAGTAGCAGGAACACACCTCCAGGTGTTAGTAGAAGGAACACACTTCCAGGTGTTAGTAGAAGGAACACATCCCCAGGTGTTAGTAGAAGGAACACACCTCCAGGTGTTAGTAGCAGGAACACACCTCCAGGTGTTAGTAGCAGGAACACACCTCCAGGTGTTAGTAGCAGGAACACACTTCCAGGTGTTAGTAGAAGGAACACACTTCCAGGTGTTAGTAGAAGGAACACATCTCCAGATGTTAG
Organism: Ariolimax columbianus; assembly: GCA_036924085.1. Classification (NCBI taxonomy): domain Eukaryota; kingdom Metazoa; phylum Mollusca; class Gastropoda; order Stylommatophora; family Arionidae; genus Ariolimax; species Ariolimax columbianus. Next base: position 6,825,886 of record JAVGWX010000014.1, read on the forward strand.
TAGAAGGAACACATCTCCAGGTGTTAGTAGAAGGAACACACCTCCAGGTGTTAGTAGAAGGAACACATCTCCAGATGTTAGTAGCAGGAACACACCTCCAGGTGTTAGTAGCAGGAACACACCTCCAGGTGTTAGTAGAAGGAACACATCTCCAGGTGTTAGTAGAAGGAACACATCTCCAGATGTTAGTAGCAGGAACACATCTCCAGATGTTAGTAGCAGGAACACACCTCCAGATGTTAGTAGCAGGAACACACTTCCAGGTGTTAGTAGCAGGAACACACTTCCAGGTTGTTAGTAGCAGGAACACACTTCCAGATGTTAGTAGCAGGAACACACTTCCAGATGTTAGTAGCAGGAACACACTTCCAGATGTTAGTAGCAGGAACACACTTCCAGATGTTAGTAGCAGGAACACACTTCCAGATGTTAGTAGCAGGAACACACTTCCAGATGTTAGTAGCAGGAACACACTTCCAGGTGTTAGTAGAAGGAACACACCTCCAGATGTTAGTAGCAGGAACACACTTCCAGGTGTTAGTAGAAGGAACACACCTCCAGATGTTAGTAGCAGGAACACACTTCCAGATGTTAGTAGCAGGAACACACTTCCAGATGTTAGTAGCAGGAACACACTTCCAGGTGTTAGTAGAAGGAACACACCTCCAGATGTTAGTAGCAGGAATAAGATATGAATAAGTTTTAGTAAAAGAAGATGCGAAGGAAATTGAAGCAGTAGAAAGAATCGAAGAAAATTCTTTAAAACGAATAAAGCAAACACAGAGAACACGAGATTCAAGAAGGAACATAATAAGGAAGTGCAAATAACGAAGAGAAAATTGAAACACGCGGAAGAGGGTAGAATACAGAAGTAGAAGAGATGAAAGAAGAAGGAAGGGAAGGGAGAGAGGACGAAAAAAACGAAAAGAAAAACAAGAATAAGATGAAAAAAGAAGAATACGATTAAAAAAGAAGGCGAATAAGAAGTAGAAGCAGAAGCAAAAGAAAATACAACAGAAAAATACTTTAAGTAGATGTTAAAGATGTGAAAGAGGAAGTCTAAATCAAAGTGTGCTTGTCAACATTATATAATACTTTGCTCATCTTGATGTACTGTAACCAAGTCAATAACAGGTACACATAATTAACGGCAGACCATCTAAATCTAGATTACTTTGGAATTCCTGGAAACTACTAAACCTCTTAACGCCATTTCCTAGAAAGTGCTCTGTAACAGAAATGTGTTTGTACCATTCCAATAAAGAGCTCATCACTTAGCTTGATGTGAGCAGTTCACAAAGTAGACATGCCCCTGAGAGGAATACGGCACAGTCGGACCCTCGTTGATTCAATTCAGGGAGACACTGTTTAGTGACGAATATAGGTTTCAGCTGTAATAGACTGCCAAGTTTGTGATGGAAACGTGGGATTATTTGAGGAATACACAGTATGGTGATGAGATACATCTGAGCGAGGTAGCCACGCGATGAGAGAAGTCTGAGCGAGGTAGTCGAGTGATGAGAGAAGTCTGAGCCAGGTAGTCGAGTGATGAGAGAAGTCTGAGCCAGGTAGTCGAGTGATGAGAGAAGTCTGAGCGAGGTAGTCGAGTGATGAGAGAAGTCTGAGCGAGGTAGTCGAGGGATGAGAGAAGTCTGAGCGAGGTAGCCACGCGATGAGAGAAGTCTGAGTAAGATAGCCATGTGATCAGATAAGTTTTAGCCAGATCGACAAGTGTGTATGTGGGTGTGTGTGTGAGAGAGAGATAGATAGAGAGAGAAAAAGAGAGAATGAAGGAGAGAGAGAATGACTAAGAAAACAGTGCAGCAAGATTGCGAACAATTCTGAAGGACTTTGAAAAAAGAGAAAGAATACATTGAATTGAAGGAGAGACAAAAACAAATAATGAGGGGGAGTAAGTGAAAGAGAGAGAGAGAGGGGGAGAGAGGTAAAGGGAGAAGGAGCAAGAGGGAGAGGGAGAGATAGGGAGAGAGAAGGAGAGAGAGGGAGAGGGGCGGAGAGAAATGGAGAGAAGGTGGAACACGATAGAAACATAATGTGGACATTAGAAAAAAGATAATGACACGATAACAATTGAGAAGAAGACACACACACCCCTCCACACACACACACACACACGCTCCACACAAACACGCACCACACACACACACACACATACGCTCCACACACACACAAACACGCTCCAGACACACACAAACACGCACCACACACACACACACACATACATACGCTCCACACAAACACACACACACGCTCCACACACACATAAACACGCACCACACACCTACAAACACACACATACACTATTACTAGATGGATGAGAGAGAGAGAGATACACTGTGAGAGACGGAGAGAGAGAGAGAGTGAAAAGAAGACGAAAATACATATTTATGAAGATGAATTGAAAAAAGTCAGAATAACTGAAAGGACGAAAGAGAGAGAGAGAGAGAGAGAGAGAGAGAGAGAGAGAGAGAGAGAGAGAAAGGGGGAAGCAGAGACACAGAGTGAAACACTTTTTTTAAATACGAGAGACGGATATGAAAGACGGAGAGACGGAAATATATATATATATATGGAGAGAGAGAGACATAAATAAACATACAAAACGAGACGATGTTTAATAAAATGTGAGGTACTGTGTTTGTGTGTGTGTGTTTTGTGTGTGTGTGTGAGGGATTATGAAAAAGGGGAGACATAGATAGAGAGATAAGGAGAGAATTGGAGTGAGAGATACATGTATATGCACAAGGAATTAATGTTTTAGAGATAGAGAACGAGTGAGGGAAAAAAGAGAGAGAGAATGGCAGAGAGTGAGAGAGAATGTTACACAGAGTGAGAGATGGAGTGAGGAGAAGAGAGAGTGACAGAGCTGTAGAGAAATATAAAGAAACAGATAAACATTATGAGACGAGCACAGGAATACTGGACCTTACGGAAATCAAGAAAACGAATCAATGACAGAAATGAACATCATTTTGGAAATACATTAGCGATAATTGAAAAGTAAACCACGTGGAAGACCCCGAGAAAGATAAACGGAAGGAGGGGCGTATTCGTTTATGGAGATAGCACACACTCTAATCGAGGACACACGATATGGCAAGAAGACAAAAAAAAGTCTTTGTAGAACATAGAGAATGTATAACTGAAAAGGTCATTTAGTTGTAATGGTAGTGTTAGTAGCAATACAACAAGTAGTAGAAGTAATAGTAGCACTAGTTGTAATATTGGTAGTAGTAGTTGCTGTTGTTGTTATTGCACTGTTGTCCGATCACAATGGTTGCCGGAAATTGCCGTCTATCCCAATAACCTTTGCCCCGACAAACGTGACGTGCACGTGATCTTGTATCTCCACTTTCCAGTGTATCAATGCCTTTATCATTTACATTCTGTCAGGTAGTGCCATTTTCTTAAAGCGACTAGTTCCTTTGATCTTTGTTAACAAAGGATTGATTCTGTCCATTCAGAAAATAATTTACCGTCAATTAAAACATGTCTGTCTTTAGGCATAGGTGTCTCTCTAATTAGAATGAAATGATCTATAATAGGTTCCACATTATACCCTTTTTAATGTAGTTCATGTGTTTAAGAAATTGTAAGAAGTAACTGGGCATTTCCTAGAAAGAATGTGTGAAAATGTACAAGCACATCATATCTAGAACATAGAAAGTACATACTTCAGATGGATTGGTTCTATTCAATAAATTGAAGATAGATGGCACTGACGAATGCACGTGTGGTACCGGGAAAATGACCGCTGAACATTTGCTGCAAAACTGCCCGACATACGAGGATCAGAGAAAGCACATGTGGCCATCACCAGTGGCAACACTAGACAAGCTCTATGGCAGTGTCGACAGCCTCAGGATGACCGCTGCTTTTTTCGAAAAAATACAGGTTGACGTCTGACAGCGTACGAAGAAGAAGAAGAAGATGGATTGGTTCAGTTTTATAAATAGATGGTGGAACAAACAATAAATGGTCATAATTCAATTCTTAGTTCCATCTTCTAAGTAATTCGGGTTGCCAGTTCTGAGATCCATCTTCTAGCTGGGGTGACCAGTTCTGAGATCCATCTTCTAGCTGATTGGGGTGACTAGTTCTGAGATCCATCTTCTAGCTGGGGTGACCAGTTCTGAGATCCATCTTCTAGCTGAATGGGGAAGCCAGTTTTGAGATCCATCTTCTAGCTGGTGTGGACAGTTCTGAGATCCATCTTCTAGCTGATTGGGGTGACCAGTTCTGAAATCCATCTTCTAGCTGATTGGGGTGACCAGTTCTGAGATCCATCTTCTAGCTGGGGTGACCAGTTCTGAGATCCATCTTCTAGCTGGGGTGTCCAGTTTTGAGATCCATATTCTAGCTGATTGGGGGGGGGGGGGGGGGCCAGTTCTGAGATCCATATTCTAGCTGATTGGGGTGGCCAGTTCTGAGACCCATCTTCTAGCTGGCTTGACCAGTTCTGAGATCCATATTCTAGCTGGGGTGACCAGTTATGAGATCCATCTTCTAGCTGGGATGGTCAGTTCTGAGATCCATCTTCTAGCTGATTGGGGTGACCAGTTCTGAGATCCATCTTCTAGCTGGGGTGACCAGTTCTGAGATACATCTTCTAGCTGGGGTGACCAGTTCTGAGATTCATCTTCTAGCTGGGGTGACCAGTTCTGAGATCCATCTTCTAGCTGGGGTGACCAGTTCTGAGATCCATCTTCTAGCTGATTGGGGTGACCAGTTATGAGATCCATCTTCTAGCTGATTGGGGTGGCCAGTTCTGAGATCCATCTTCTAGCTGGGGTGACCATTTCTGAGATCCATCTTCTAGCTGGGGTGACCAGTTCTGAGATCCATCTTCTAGCTGGGGTGACCAGTTCTGAGATCCATCTTCTAGCTGGGGTGACCAGTTCTGAGATCCATCTTCTAGCTGGGGTGACCAGTTCTGAGATTCATCTTCTAGCTGATTGGGGTGACCAGTTCTGAGATCCATCTTCTAGCTGGGGTGACCAGTTCTGAGATCCTTCTTCTAGCTGATTGGGGTGGCCAGTTCTGACATCCATCTTCTAGCTGGGGTGACCAGTTCTGAGATCCATCTTCTAGCTGGGGTGGCCAGTTCTGAGATCCCTATTCTAGCTGATTGGGGTGACCAGTTCTGAGATCCATTTTCTAGCTGGGGTGACCAGTTCTGAGATCCATCTTCTAGCTGATTGGGGTGACCAGTTCTGACATCCATTTTCTAAGTAATTGGGGTGGCCCTGAAAAGGACCTTCATGCCAAGGTGATGGGGACTTTTATTTCTCGGAAAACAAACATGTAAGTTAATTTCTCACTTAATCAGAGTCGGGAGATTCCAACAAATTGGTCACTCACTTGAACGAATGACAGTCCATTTTTTTTCAAATAACTCTCTTCCTCTTTAAAGAGGTGGCCCGCACACTAAGCCCACAAATTTGTGTCTATATTTCAGAGGATGACAGATGGTAGTTTATTCATATCGCATAATGTGAAGGTTTTATTTTCAGCTGCTACTTGTCCTTAGCTTTAGCCCAAGCGAGTTCAACTGAGTTTAAGTGTGAATGGTAAGGTGGCAGTCTCAGACATATATGACCATGATCTTGGATCAACTTGTGTAATGTGAAATATCTTTTTCTTTCATGTTTGCTTGACAAGGGAAAGCATTTCAGGTTTTAGATACGTTTCGTTAAATTGTATGTGTTCTTTTGTGAGCCACATTTTTATTAGGTCTTTTGTAGTGGCTGATGTCGGGATTTTGTCTTCTTGTGGCACTGCGTTGTGGTATATAATGCATTGTCCATTATCAGACAGGAGGGTCTATCTAAATAAGGAAAAACAGTTTTCAGCATCCACTCTCTAAATATGTGACCATTCATCTCGGAATGATAGTCAATATCCGTATAATTTGAAAGAAATACAAGTTCTGCATTCTTTACCAGTCTAGTATGTCTGCTAGCTGCATGTGATATTATCAAGCGCTGTCCTTTGCCAGTAGGTACTAATCTTTTAATCATTTCATCCGCTGACTGCCATTCCTTTTCACTGGTGAGAATTTATCGAAATTTCATCCACATCCACAATATCATAACATTGTTTACGCATATCGTGTGCTTCACGTAAATACTTGCTTCTCGTGGATACTGGATGCAGCTTCTCGTGGATACTGGATGCAGCTTCTCGTGGATACTGGATGCAGCTTCTCGTGGATACTGGATGCAGCTTCTCACAGGTGATGTTTCTTCCGCTAGCATACTTTCTCAAGGCCTATCCCCAACCTAGATCTCGGTACATCAATGTCCTTGTGTGGTCTCAGACTCCACAGATCTCGGTAGATCAATGTCCTTGTGTGGTCTCAGACTATACAGATCTCGGTACATCAATGTCCTTGTGTGGTCTCAGACTCCACAGATCTCGGTACATCAATGTCCTTGTGTGGTCTCAGACTCCACAGATCTCGGTACATCAATGTCCTTGTGTGGTCTCAGACTCTACAGATCTCGGTACATCAATGTCCTTGTGTGGTCTCAGACTCCACAGATCTCGGTACATCAATGTCCTTGTGTGGTCTCAGACTCCACATATCTCGGTACATCAATGTCCTTGTGTGGTCTCAGACTCCACAGATCTCGGTACATCAATGTCCTTGTGTGGTCTCAGACTCCACAGATCTCGGTACATCAATGTCCTTGTGTGGTCTCAGACTCCACAGATCTCGGTACATCAATGTCCTTGTGTGGTCTCAGACTCCACAGATCTCGGTACATCAATGTCCTTGTGTGGTCTCAGACTCCACATATCTCGGTACATCAATGTCCTTGTGTGGTCTCAGACTCCACAGATCTCGGTACATCAATGTCCTTGTGTGGTCTCAGACTCCACAGATCTCGGTACATCAATGTCCGTGTGTGGCCTCAGACTAAACAGATCTCGGTACATCAATGTTCTTGTGTGGTCTCAGACTCCACAGATCTCGGTACAACAATGTCCTTGTGTGGTCTCAGACTCCACAGATCTCGGTACATCAATGTCCTTGTGTGGTCTCAGACTCCACAGATCTCGGTACATCAATGTCCTTGTGTGGTCTCAGACTCCACAGATATCGGTACATCAATGTCCTTGTGTGTTCTCAGACTCCACAGATCTCGGTAAATCAATGTCCTTGTGTGGTCTCAAACTCCACAGATCTCGGTACATCAATGTCCTTGTGTGGTCTCAGACTTCACATATCTCGGTACATCAATGTCCTTGTGTGGTCTCAGACTCCACAGATCTCGGTACATCGATGTCCTTGTGTGGTCTCAGACTCCACAGATCTCGGTACATCAATGTCCTTGTGTGGTCCCAGACTCCACAGATCTCGGTACATCAATGTCCTTGTGTGGTCTCAGACTCCACAGATCTCGGTACATCAATGTCCTTGTGTGGTCTCAGACTCCACAGATCTCGGTAAATCAATGTCCTTGTGTGGTCTCAGACTCCACAGATCTCGGTACATCAATGTCCTTCTGTGGTCTGAGACTCCACATATCTCGGTACATCAATGTCCTTGTGTGGTCTCAGACTCCACAGATCTCGGTACATCAATGTCCTTGTGTGGTCTTAGACTCCACAGATCTCGGTACATCAATGTCCTTGTGTGGTCTCAGACTCCACATATCTCGGTACATCAATGTCCTTGTGTGGTCTCAGACTCCACAGATCTCGGTAAATCAATGTCCTTGTGTGGTCTCTGACTCCACAGATCTCGGTACATCAATGTCCTTCTGTGGTCTGAGACTCCACATATCTCGGTACATCAATGTCCTTGTGTGGTCTCAGACTCCACAGATCTCGGTACATCAATGTCCTTGTGTGGTCTTAGACTCCACAGATCTCGGTACATCAATGTCCTTGTGTGGTCTCAGACTCCACAGATCTCGGTACATCAATGTCCTTGTGTGGTCTCAGACTCCACAGATCTCGGTAAATCAATGTCCTTGTGTGGTCTCAAACTCCACAGATCTCGGTACATCAATGTCCTTGTGTGGTCTCAGACTCCACAGATCTCGGTACATCAATGTCCTTGTGTGGTCTCAGACTCCACAGATCTCGGTACATCAATGTCCTTGTGTGGTCTCAAACTCCACAGATCTCGGTACATCAATGTCCTTGTGTGGTCTCAAACTCCACAGATCTCGGTACATCAATGTCCTTGTGTGGTCTCAAACTCCACAGATCTCGGTACATCAATGTCCTTGTGTGGTCTCAGACTCCACAGATCTCAGTACATCAATGTCCTTGTGTGGTCTCAGACTCCACTGATCTTGGTACATCAATGTCCTTGTGTGGTCTCAAACTCCACAGATCACGGTACATCAATGTCTTTGTTTGGTCTCAAACTCCACAGATCTCGGTACATCAATGTCCGTGTGTGGTCTCAAACTCCACAGATCTCGGTACATCAATGTCCATGTGTGGTCTCACACTCCACAGATCTCGGTACATCAATGTCATTGTGTGGTCTCAAACTCCCCAGATCTCGGTACATCAATGTCCTTGTGTGGTCTCAAACTCCACAACCCAGATCTCGGTACATCAATGTCCTTGTGTGATCTCAGACTCCACAACCCAGATCTCGGTACATCAATGTCCTTGTGTGATCTCAGACTCCACAACCCAGATCTCGGTACATCAATGTCATTGTGTGGTTTCAGACTCCACTACCCAGATCTCGGTACATCAATGTCGTTGTGTGTTCTCAGACGAGACTTCAGTTTCCGTAGTGCTACTATTTCATTTAATTCAAACATTCTACAGACATACGAGATACGAGGATCAGAGAGAGCAGATGTGGCCATTACCAGTGGAACTGCAAGACAAGCTCTATGGCAGTGGCGACAGCTTCAGGATGACCGCCGCTTTTTTCGAAAAAATAATGGTTACTGTCTGACTGCGTACGCAGAAGAAGAAGAAGAAGAAACATTCTACAAATCTATTTTCTAATAACATTCCTGTTAAAACTATCTACCTTTCTCTTTCTTCCTTGCGAACTAGTCTTGATGGAACACGACCTTCTATAGTTTTGGAAAATCGATCAAATTACTTTTGACTTACACCCAAAGAGTGAAGAGTTCCCTTTTTAGCGTTTGAGATACTCCGTTACAGCTGACAACGCTTAGCTTCTCTAAAATAATGTTGATATATCTTCAATGCAATTGTAAGAAGTGTCAGGAACTTGACTTTCAGACTCCTTGTAGTCGCGAACCTTACAAATTAGTTATACTACGCGAGAGTAGCGAGATCTGCGCTGAATGTCCCCCGCTCGTTAAAGAAAAGTGAAACGTTTGCTACAGCCTCTCTTTTCCAGGTGTAGAGATCGCCGCTGGATTCACTGTTCGGCTTGCCGTTCAGGAGTTCCCATGCCAATGGCCTCTCCTACATTACTGTGTCCCAGCAGCACCTTCATTATGGGTCTCCTGTTTCTTACAGAACCTGCAGTAAGACGGGACCGAGTACCCGGCGATATAACTGGACGGGCAGATTGGGCTCATTCGCCTTGGTGGCAGCCAGTCTAAGAGAATCGAGATCTAAACACGGGCAGACGAAACTTGTTAACCTGTTCAGGCAATTCACCTAATAGAGTGGGAGTTCTGATTTTAAAGCAACAAGTGCTAGAGAGTGCTGGCTAGTCCTGTAACGATGAGAGTATCATCGAATGTCTCGAGCAACTAGCATCTGCAGGCAACGACTCCACTGCCTTGTGGAAGCCTCGGGAGAGGGTAGGGCTACGGGAGTAAACCCAGACAGAGAACCTGGAGTGGTAGCACACAAGGCGGATGGTATGAAAATTTAGATATCTTTCCGGCAGCTCCTGCAGCTGAGCTGGTGCCAAATTGTCATGCTTTGTATTCCTTTGTATTATACCAGTAAGGGTGAGAGGGCGATCCTGCAGTTTGGGCTGTCCAGGATCTCCATATCTAGCGCCCAGGCTTGCACTCTGCAGAGGCTACTCCAGCCTCGCTCTTGAGTGAGGACACAACAAGGAAGCTGGCAGTCTACGGGTTATAAGTCCCACCCAATTGGCGTGGGAAAGGGGCTCCACGGGTCAGCTCGTCGGTGGGAGGGATCATCCCATCCCATTGGTCGACTACCGCCCGCTTCAGCCGGTCAGCTTCCGGTCAGTAGGGTGTCAACTCGCCAGCCGGGCAGCCCTCGGTCAGTAGGGCGTCGACTCGCCAGCCGGGCAGCCCCCGGTCAGTAGGGTGTCAACTCGCCAGCCGGGCAGCCCCCGGTTAGCAGGGTGTCGACTCGCGAACACATGTCTGCTCCAGCGGATGCCTGGAGCTTAGTGCATTGCAAGACAAGCGGATGTTAATTGTGTACCAAACAAAACCAAAAAAAAAAGAAGGGACTCCAGCTCTTTGATTTGGAAATTGTAACGTGTGTACTATGTGTACAGACATCTCCAATGATCTTCGAGAGGTTGGAGAGGCCATGCAGTCTGTGACGTTGATCATTCTTTGGTTCGCTGTAAAATAACATTTCAGTCAAAGAAGTTAGATCAAATTAGAAGCAAAGGCAAGCCCCACATCGACACAAGTAGAAGGTCGGACCCTGCGCTGATCAAGAGATGTCACAATGCTTTTTAGGAAAGTCATGGTAAGTGCGCATCAGGAGCCCATACTTACGGAGAGATCTTCTGACAAAAATTAGACCCAGCTGATGCCAATGCTTTGATCTTGGGTGCATCCACGTTACCTTATGTTGGGGTCCGGTCTGAAAATAAGCGTTAGTCACACAAAGTTCATGGTAGGCACATACCTCTAGAAGCCGCTGGCCATTTTCATTAATTTGTCCAACTCCAAACTTGCCAAGACATGAAGGCCACGAGTCGTGATCAGCACCAACTCTGGCATTAGCATACCCTAGTAGAACAAGCTGTTCTTGACTATGGATACTTCCAATGAACGCTTATAGATAATCAAAAAACTCATTTTTGACTTTTGGTGGGGAGCACAATGTATGTGCACATACACTGACGAGGGTGACGGGACCTTTTACTGTGGTATGGAGACGAGGCGTAAGCAGGCGTGCTGAACCATTCTCGCCTGGTTCAACCATATGTATTTGAGGCTTTTTAGCTGCAAAGCCTACATCGTGCTCTCTCTTTTCGTTGGGGTCTTTTCCTTGCCAGTAAAAAAAGCAGTCTTTCTCACTCATTGTCCCTGAGCTCGCTAACCGAGCTTCTTGCAGTGCTACAATGTCCACCCCGAGCCCGCTAACCGAGTTTCTTGGAGTGCTATAATGTCCACCCCAAGCCCCCTAACCGAGTTTCTTGGAGTGCTACAATGTCCACCCGGAGCCCTCTAACCGAGTTTCTTTGAGTACTACAATGTCAACATTCAGTCTATTCAGTTCGTCGTTAATTACACGTGTCTTACTGGCATCGTTTATATCATGCAGGTTATTAGATAGTCCAGACATCTTGGTACGGACAGTAGCCCAGTCAGCATGGTACAGACATTCCAACATCCCAGTTTAACTGTTGATGCACTTGTTGTGTCAGCACCACTGGGTGAAACTGGAAGGTCTCTCCAGGTCATAAGCTTGGGCATTCTTCTATGGAGAACAAGTTGTTGTCCGTGCAGCAGGTCCGCCCTCTCCACGTTACTAATTGATCCAGTGGACCAGTATTAACCGATACAGTCTGGAAGCAGCTACGTCGCAGGAGTTGACAGAATAGCGATGTAACCACAACTAGACGGCCTTAGGGGCACCAGCTCCGGATTTTTCCTTAGGGTTTACTCCCGAACAGGTATCCCACAATGCAGTGGGTGAACAATTTTTTCGAATGAGTTTTAAGGCCTGTTCAGCTTTCACGTCAAAACGGTCAATTTACAGGTAGTGTAACCAGTTACTGATATTTTCCTCAGGGTTTACTCCCGAACAGGTATCCCACAATGCTGTGGGTGAACAATTTTTTCGAATGAGTTTTTAGGCCTGTTCAGCTTTCACGTCAAAACGGTCAATTTACAGGTAGTGTAACCAGTTACTGATATTTTCATGACACTAAAAGATGGATGATGATGTGTATATGCTGTCGTGGGTAAGTTTGGTAACTACTGTCACCAAAATAACTATAGTTCTTTATGTTCTTAACTTCATTTGGAAAGTCTGAATGAAAACACATCCGCCATCTTGGTATCGTAATCGCAATATACTCTGGTCTACGTTGATGCAAATATGCAATACAGTTCGCTCCATGATCAGTTGACTCTTTTGTCTTCGCTGCTGCAAATATATATTTTACTTATTGGCAAATGCGACAAAGATAGACAAGACTGATCACACCACAACATACAGTTGGACACTTTGTCCTATGAAGTTTCACACTTCAATCCCATCGGCAATATGATTGTCGTATTAAACTTCCATAGTACAGACAAAGGTATAACAGGAAGGATACAACAGAGGCAGGGGATTTCATAATATCGGGGAGAGAACACAGAAAAACAAATAAATGAAGCCACACACATCAATCAAAATCTTCAAATTAAATGTAACATCCGGAACAAGAAACACAACAGCGAAACAGGTACATGCTTCCGTTATATGATTACAGCGCAGAACAGAGCGATTGAAATGGTATGATAGGATCACTGATGTGGAACTGTTGAACAGACCCAGATAGAATAGAGAGATTGAAATGGTATGATAGGATCACTGATGTGGAACTGTTGGACAGAACTAGGCATATCTCAGTAGAATCTGGCGTGGGGAGAAAGAATTGTGTTGGATAGGACAGACAACAAGGAAACCAGCGGATAGGATTACATGACAGTCTCTGTTCTGGAATCCCCAAGGTACGAGAAGAAGCGGCAGACCAAAACATACATTGAGAAGAGAGCTCTAGATAAACATAAAGAAAACGGGAAAGCCTAGATAAGCGATACAGGACTGAGTGACTTGCCATATGTTTGTTGAAAACCTGTACTCCATAACCAGGTGAAAGGTTTGGATTGAATGATCTTCGTTTTCAAGACCACTGATATATGTAACCCAGTATATGTTACTCCAGTAGCCAACCTGTCTGTACCCCCTGCAATGAAGTCCATAAATCCCGCCAGCAATCATCCTGTCAGTATTATACGTTTAAGAAAGAAGACTTTAGAGAAAAAAAACATGTCAAAGAATATTACCTAAATAAACAGAATGTAGTAAATACATTTACCCAAGGATTATAACAGAACAGCAACATAAGTGTAAAAACCAACATTGGAAATCAAAGAGGAGTTGGAGAGAAAAAGGGAAGTGTGCGTGAGTCTAACACACAACGATCTATTGCAAGCACACACAAAGAAACAACTCGAAAATATCCGTTTTGGGTTTAGAGAGCTGAAGATGATGAAGTGAAGTGGAAGAAAATACAATGACAAATTTTTGTGTGCAGGAAGTTTGCCAAGGATGGCTTTATAGGCTCCACGAACACAACTCATGTTTACATATGGAGAGAAATGTTGAAGGTGTTTCCAATGCTTCGTCTCAGATCTGAAGGTGTTCTGAATGTTTCGTCTCAGATCTGAAGGTGTTCTGAATGTTTCGTCTCAGATCTGAAGGTGTTCCCAATGTTCACTTAGAGTGAAGTGGTTCCTCTCTATACCATAGACCTCACACTTTCCTAGCACTTAGAGTGAAGTGGTTCCTCTCTATACCATAGACCTCCCACTTTCCTAGCACTTAGAGTGGTTCCTCTCTATACCATAGACCTCACACTTTCCTAGCACTTTTGTGAAATGGTTCCTCTCTATACCATAGACCTCACACTTTCCTAGCACTTAGAGTGAAGTGGTTCCTATCTAAACCATAGACCTCCCACTTTCCTAGCACTTAGAGTGAAGTGGTTCCTCTCTAAACCATATACCTCCCACTTTCCTAGCACTTAGAGTGAAGTGGTTCCTCTCTAAACCATATACCTCCCACTTTCCTAGCACCTAGAGTGGTTCTTCTCTATTCCATAGACTTCACATATGGGTTTCAAAGCCCTGATAGCACAAAGGACACAGTGCTTTGTTCCACAGTCTCAGCAGGACATCCCTACCACTCAGAGTGCAGCATCCCTTTCCCCTCAGTGTCCTAACCGACGGCGTCCTAATGCCTCTCAATCAGATTCAAGCTTATTATCGACAAGTTTAACGATGGCAGTTCTCTGGCCGTTCAAATTGTGTAAGGAGTGTCGGAACATTTCTCCCGAAGTGTCAATGACAAGATTGTCCCTTGGCAGATCCACGGGAGATAGTACTCGTGTTCCAAGGACCAATTTTATCATCCATTTAATTGCTATTGATCCATTTTCGAATTCGTAACTTCGTAACATGGGGATGTAATAACGGGAAAGTGGTACTAACGATAGACTTGGTATTCGATATTGTGTAGACAATCACCATCACCAAGTGCCATGCCGAGATGTGTAGATAATAAAGTTGTGTAGATAATCACCATCACCAAGTGCCATGCCGAGTTGTGTAGATAATAAAGTTGTGAAGACGATCACCATCACCAAGTGCCATGCCGAGTTGTGTAGATTATAAAGTTGTGTAGACAATCACCATCACCAAGTGCCATGCCGAGATGTGTAGATAATAAAGTTGTGTAGACAATCACCATCAATATCACCAAGTGCCATGCCACCATTTTCTTTTACAATCACATACCTTTGCTGACCTTCTGATGCAATTGTATAATCATATTTGTCGGGTTATCTTAGATCTTCTTTGATCTATCTTGATTTTCCATTCATCTTACGTATGTTACCAGTGAGCCTTGTCTGGTCTGTATTTACTTTAGTTATCAATGAACCTTTGATGTTATATTTTTGTTTTATACCTTCCCTGTATTTATATTTTCTGTCCAAGGTAAACGTAGTCATCGTGAAGTTTTTAAATGTGATACTTCTTCTTCTTGTTCTTCTTCTTCTTCTTCTTCTTCTTCTTCTTCTTCTTCTTCTTCTTCGTACGCTGTCAGACGTCAACTTGAATTTGTACGAAGAAAGCAGCGGTCATCCTGAGGCTGTCGACACTGCCATAGAGCTTGTCTAGTGTTGGCACTGGTGATGCCACGTGTGCTTTCTCTGGTCCTCGTATGTTGGGCAATTTTGCAGCAGATGTTAAGTGGTCATTTGGGATCAGGATGATGAGCAGCGCACGAGCTGCAGTGGTCAGCGACCAATAGCTGACTGCTAGCGTCAGGGCCAGCGAACCAAAGCTGTCAAGACCCTTCTACACCTCCACGCGGTGATCCTGGATAACAGGCTGCAGCAGGGCAGACTGGCTAAGGAGAAGGGATCAAAGAGGGAATGCGAACCCAGCACTAAGAAAATGCTTGTTGAAGTCGGATGTGTTGGACCGAAAGGTGCAAATATCGCAGTCAAGCTGTAAACTACGGCACAGCGCATTCCGTTCTCTGGACTGTATTCTGCTATTTAGGCCCTTTCAGGACTTGGTAGCGGGAGATTGAGAATGAACGAAGCCAGCCAAGTAAAGTGGTCATTTTCCCTGTATGTGATACAATCGTGTAGGATGAATTGCGCAAGCTGAAAAGGATTGGGGGGGGGGGGGGGGAGGCTCGTACAGAGACATTTGCGGAGGCGCTCATGTTGAGATAATTGAGGAGGCGCTCGTGCTGAGATAATTGGGGAGCCGCTCGTGCTGAGATAATTTGGTAAGCGCTCGTACTGAGATATTTCGGAAGGCGCTCGTGCTGAGATAATTGGGGAGGCGCTCGTGCTGAGATATTTGAGGAGGCGCTCGTGCTGAGATAAATGGAGAGACGCTCGTGCTGAGATAATTGGAGAAACACTCGGGCTGAGATAATTGGGGAGGCGCTCGTGCTGAGATAATTGGGGAGCCGCTCGTGCTGAGATAGTTAGAGAGACGCTCATGCTGAGATAATTGGGCGATTGACTACGTTTCTATAAATGTCTCTTCTTACATCAAGAGGTGTGGATGAGATTCTTCCTGGTTGTAGTGCAATACATGACTTCTCAGTAAACACACCACCATTAAGAATACGGTGTTAATTCGCATCTCGTTGGCCATACTGCTGTAACACAGCCTGTTTGCAGGAGCATAAACGAACACACCAGGTGTGTGTGGTACTGGTCAGTCTGTTTCCGCTGACCATGACTGTTCTTCGCTCCACATGATGCAACCGACTGAAGTACCCTTGTGTACTGATGAGGGGGCTGTTGTCTGTATCAGTTCGTTCAGCTTTATAAGGGTATGTGAACTGAGATGCCAGTCCGTTAAGGCACAATGTACTGACCCCTGACTAAGACCGCTATCTCTCTTACACGTAGCGTTAATTAGACACATACTATTTCCAAGGTAGCCTGGCTTACGAGATGTGGATCTACGTGATTCCTGTAGTAGTGAGCGTCACACTGCACAACCACCTGGAAGACCATGATACACCTTCATCAGCATGCTCTGAATGTGAGAAAAGCTACTACTTCTCGCAAAAAAAAAACATTTTCAGGGGGCACACAAGAGTAACGTTTTTTAACACCGGCTTTCTCTAAGGAAACTAGCTGCAGTTGTCGACTTGTATTACGCAGGGAGCGGAAATGAAACTAGTAGGGAAGAGGACGATCAAAATAGACATTCATATTATTAATAATTTCTCCAGTTTGTTTCGTGTCAGAGGCGCATCTTGATCTCCGTGACAATAATGGCTACGCCGGTGGTAGCGCGACTACACGCAGAACGTCTCTATCAGGAGATGTACAACTTTAGGGACCATATTAAATGCAAATAGTAATATCTTATCGTGTAACTATATTGTGGAGGCTCAAAAAATAGAGAAGGTATACTTGATAGAAATTCCTGCTGAAATCGGATAGAGCCGGTGTCTAGACCACAGACCTCTCCAAACAGTACAATTGGAGCCAGTGTCTAGACCACATACCTCTCCAAACAGTACACAGAGCAGGTGTCTAGACCCCAGACCCAACCAAACAGTACAATTAGAACCGGTGTCTAGACCACAGACCCAACCAAACAGTACAAGAGCCAGTGACTAGCCCACATACCTCTCCAAACAGTACAATTAGAGCAGGTGTCTAGACCACAGACCAAACCAAACAGTACAATTAGAGCAAGTGTCTAGACCACAGACCCAACCAAACAGTACAATTAGAGCCAGTGTCTAGACCACAGACCCAACCAAACAGTACACAGAGTAGGTGTCTAGACTACAGACCCAACGAAACAATACAATTAGAGCCGGTGTCTGGCATTTCTGGGGATGCAGTGTGGCTGATTTCTCTTGTTATATTATCTATGTAAATGTTGAACAGCAGCGAACAGTACTCCTGTCGGTCGTTCAAACCAATCATTGATTCCAACAGCTCTGTTAGTACACACCCATACGCTACAGCACTCTCACATTATCTAATGGTTGACCTAGTGCTCTCACATTATCTAATGGTTGCCCTAGTGCTCTCACATTATCTAATGATTGTCTGTCGTAGTGCTCTCACATTATCTAATGATTGCCCTAGTGCTCTCACATTATATAATGTTGTCTGTCCTAGTGCTCTCACATTATCTAATGGTTGCCCTAGCGCTCACACATTATTGTAGAAACCCCCTTTCCTGTCTGCAAGACACACTAATATGACTAGTCGTAGTCGACCTGTTGTTGTGCAGGGGACGATGACACTGTGCCAGTCCCAGGCTCTGGCATGAGCTGGATGTATCAATAATACTAATAGCCATAACAATGTTGTTTCTTAGAAGAATAGTACATGCCTTCAACAGTCGTATACATGCCGAGTCGTCCTGCCCCGAGCGACTCGTGTCAGCCCTGGTCAGATCTTCTGTTTTTTTCATGCAGAATAGAAGAGGCAAGCCAGCGATTGACATTTCTTATGTCTTTCTTTGCTTCCCGTCATTAGCGCTCTTGACAGGGGACTTTTTTCTGTCATGGATGGCTGGCTTGAATTTTGTGTGGACATGTCCATGTTTGTTAAAGTTTTTGTGGCTTAAAGTTTCTACTGAATGAAGCAGTCAACCCCACGGCCAACCCGATTGCCAACCCGATGGCTAACCTCACGGGCAACCCTTCTTTTTCGTCTCTTACGACATGCCTGACAGGTTACAATGTTAATTTATTTTGCTCCACTTTCGGGCCCGGTAACATTCGAGCAAACACAAATAAAGGATTGATGGAGTTGAGGAATAAAGACCGATTTCCTACTCAGACATGCTGAGTGTGCAGACAAAAATTATGATTTTATCCTTGGTGATCAAAGATAACATCGAGGGACAATATTGAGGTTGTAATGGATCATTATACAGTAATACAATATCAGCCCAATCACTTTCTAATTGATCATGTGACGAGAACAGACAAACAGCAGAACATGTTCTCAAAGTCTGTCGACTCCACGGGAGGAGCACATTTATATAATTTATTTCAGCAACACAAATAAGTAACAAAAAAACTGTCTAATGATAGGAGAAACCACAGCCAGCACGACATGTTTATGTTGGTTGTTGTTTGTGAATGCTCAGAATGAGAAGGTTAATCAGTTGGGCGCCCTGGAAAGGACGTTAAGTGACGGGTTGCAGTAGCTTTCCTCACATCCCGAGCGTGCTGATTAAGGTGGACCAGGGTCCTCCAGGCGGTTGTACTATGTCTGACTTCATCTGCGAGTCACTCACTACTACGGGGATAACGTCGATCCCTCACATCGTTAGCCAGGCTGCCAAGAAAACAGCTCGTTTCCAGGGAGAGCTACTAGGAAGCCGAGGTGAGGATCTTGGCCATTATATTTTGCCTGACCCTGACTAACATGTTTGAACGGTACATTTTGCCTGACCCTGACTAACATGTCTGAACGGTACATTTTGCCTGACACTGACTAACATGTCTGAACGGTACATTTTGCCTGATCCTGACTAACATGTCTGAACGGTATATGTTGCCTGATCCTGATTAACATGACTTAACATTATATTTTGACTGACCGTGACTAACATGACTTAACATTATATTTTGCCTGACCCTGACTAACATGAATTAACAGTATATTTTGCCTGACCCTGACTAACATGAATTAACAGTATATTTTGCCTGACCCTGACTAACATGAATTAACAGTATATTTTGCGTTAGTCTTCCTTCCCGTTTATGTTGGTAATAGATGCAAATATTTGATAGTCATTGACTAAAACGAATAAGAAGAATAATAATAATAAGAAGACGTAGAATAAGAAGAAGAAAAAGATGAGTAAGAAGAAAAAGATGGGATCTCTTTATCTTTGCTTCTGATCCTTCTACACCCGTTGTATTTCCTGACCCTCTTCTGTTGACCTGCAGACGGGTTAGAATCCTGTGTGACCTGTTGACTAGAAGAAGGCTCATGAACTCATCTCCTGGACCTTACCTTGCATAAACAATCGTTATTGCGTAACCAGTTCCAATGTTATCCACACACACTCGGTGGCCCTTCGGAAGTAAGTTTTTGGTGATAAAAGGCGAGTGCACCTGCAAATCACATGATTTCCTCGACATGTTTTTGTTGTTGCTGGTTTCTTCAGTTAGGTAAAGTTGAAGGTGAAGGTGGTTACCAAGGCAACAACTGCCGTCATGGATGAAGACAACTCTTCGTAGACTAAGCCGCAACCTATGTGAGGTGGAGTCGCCAGTTCCCTTCCTTGCTGTTTATATCTTCCTTAACGCATACGTGAGGTACCCATTTACATATGGGTCGACTGGAGGAGCGGTCGTACCAGGAACGACCGATACCCAGATTTTGTTCGTTGTCCGTCCGTGATTTCGAACCGTGGCACGCTGTAATCCCAGTCTAAGCAGTCCACTGCGCTTCATGCTCCACCATCAATGACAATCTGTAAACACGCACCATTAAACCGAGAAATAAACAGAGAATAAGGTGAGACACTGACAGATACACCTTGAACAGATGGACAGAATACTAACATAATATGTATTAAGATTTTTTACACCTGCAATCATTTAGTGCCAGTACCGAGATGGTACATGAACCAGATCCGTCGATAAACAAGGTCCGACAATCAATCACTGACCTGATAATCTAGAAGACTCCATGTATCGATGAAATGATTCAAGCAGCTTCTGTAAGTAGCCGTATCATATATGACGTACTGTGCTGCAAGATCTGACTGGGTACAATTTGAGCTGCGAATGGGACTCGTCCTGTTACTTAACTTTTTATTTTTAAAGTGAAATTTAAAGGTGTGCACTAAGTGCAGAATTATATCCCTTATCAGTCAGAGAACGGGCCTTGACGTGTGGTCTGACGTATCAAGAGCAGGCGCGAGGAGCGAGGAGATGAGCGAGGTCAATCAACCTATTACAATTTGCTTGTACTTCAAAATGGGAGGGTTACACAAGGACATAGAGGAATACACTCATAAAGTTCAAGCGGGTTTTAAACCAGATAGAGAAAGCCAGAGATCACATACACAACATGAGCATGATGATAGAGGAAGACAGAGATAACATATTCAACATGGCAATCATAATAGAGGAAGACAGAGATCACATACTCAACATGAGAATGATGATAGAGGAAGACATAGATCACATATTCAACATGAGAATCATGATAGAGGAAGACAGAGATCACATACTCAACATGAGAATCATGATAGAGGACGACAGAGGTCACATATTCAACACGAGAATCATGACAGAGGAAGACAGAGATCACATATTCAACATGAGAATCATGATAGAGAAAGACAGAGATCACACACTCAAAATGAGAATCATGATAGAGGAAGACAGAGATCACATATTCAACATGAGAATGATGATAGAGGAAGACAGAGATCACATATTCAACATTGGCAGAGAACATATCTAACCAGGACATACTGGACATATCTATTTCAAAAGTCCATATGACTACTCAATGTAGACGTGATGAAGAAATGTCCATCTCTCGGTCACGCTTGGAAAGATTCATAACGGGGAGGACGGTTCCTGGACAACGGACACGGGGAGGGTGGTTCCTGGACAACGGGCAGAGGGAGGTTGGTTCCTGGACAACGGGCAGAGGGAGGGTGGTTCCTGGACAACGGACACGGGGGGGGGGGGAGGACGGTTCCTGGACAACGGACACGGGGAGGGTGGTTCCTGGACAACGGGGAGAGGGAGGGTAGCTCCTGGACAACGCACAAGGGGAGGGTGGTTCCTAGACAGCGAAAACAAGGTCGACCTAGTCGTCTATGGGCCTATAGCATTAATGAGAGTTTCCATGTATTCCCGGAATCAGGCATGATGGAGTCAGCCAGTATGGAGTCAGCGGTCTGGAACGAATATGTCATAGGGTATTTAGACTGACTTTGGAACGGCTGCCAAATGAAATAGATTGGACTGACTGTGTAGACTCGGTACTCGTTTCTACCATCACCCCCAATGACATGGCAAGAACTCTGGCTCTCTTGTTGCCAGCCGTTTCAGTGGTCCTGGACACCAGAGAAAGGTTCATTTCAGTCACTTGAAATATTTCTTGCTCCCCTGATTGGTCGAAATCGATCTGAACTTGAAATGCGTTTAACCTGTCCTATTGCATGACTTAACATTAGTGGTGGTTTTAATACATTCCATTCGTTTACGAAATCCCACCCCCCCCCCCCCCTTCCTCCAACAGCTCTCCCCTAGCACGTCCCTTCTCCCTCCACCTCCTCCATACAGACTCCTCTCTTTCACTATGACCGCTATTCTCTTTTATCTCTCTTTCTTCATCTCTCTCTCTCTTTCTTCATCTCTCTCTCTCTCTCTTTCTTCATCTCTCTGTCTCTCTCTCTCTCCTTTTTAATGTTATTGTGTTTACGTTATGTGTCTATTTATATCTTTGAATGTACATGTATCTGATTTATAATAGAATATACGTATCTCATGAAATTTCGTTATGTAATTTAGTTTTGTCAGATTATGTCCGTGGCAGGTCTATGGGGCCGTCACGTGCTGTTTTGTGTGTAGTGCTGCGGTTACTGAGTCACTCGTGGCATGTTTTCATTGGCTGCGTGCGTGCGCTCGTTTTCACTCCAATGTTTTCTACCTGTAATCATACAACCAATGTCTTGTTTGGTAACCAGAATACTGTGACTGACATTATTGGTCATTTCCCTGTAATGGCTACCAACTACAACCGTATTGTATTATCGCTACACATCATATTCCGGTTACCGTTGCGATTCGTTAGTTGTTTTCGTGTGTTCATTGCCCAAGACGAAGGCCGTGTGAACGTAACAAGGATATCGTCATACTTTTGTCCTGGTGCAGTTACCATAGCATTACCAAAACATGTTTCTCTCGGCTTTTGACCTGGACCAGTTACACCGTCAGTACCTACACATGTCTCTCTCGGGTATTGTCCTGGACCAGTTACACCGTCAGTACCTACACATGTCTCTCTCGGTAATTTTCCTGGACCAGTTACACCGTCAGTACATACACACGTCTCTCTTTGGTATTGACCTGGACCAGTTACACCGTCAGTACCTACACATGTCTCTCTCGGGCGTTGTCCTGGATCAGTTACACCGTCGGTATCTACACATGTCTCTCTCGGGCGTTGTTCTGGACCAGTTACACCGTCAGTACCTACACATGTCTCTCTCGGGCGTTGTCCTGGACCAGTTACACCGTCGGTATCTACACATGTCTCTCTCAAGTATTGAACAGGACCAGTTACACCGTCAGTACCTACACAAGTCTTTCTCGGGTAGGGTCCTGGACCAGTTACACCGTCAGTACCTACACATGTCTCTCTCGGGTAGGGTCCTGGACCAGTTACACCGTCAGTACCTACACATGTCTCTCTCGGGTAGGGTCCTGGACCAGTTACACCGTCAGTACCTACACATGTCTCTCTCAGGTATTGACCAGGACCAGTTACACCGTCAGTACCTACACATATCTCTCTCGGGTATTGCCCTCCAGTGCCGTAAAAAGCTTGGATTGAGTTATGGACCCTTAGTTCACGATGTCGTCATAAACGAAGACCACATCGTTGGAAGTACAAGAGCTTCATCGGGCGGGCAGTTCCCTTCCTGGTTGTTTTCCCTTCCCTAACATTAAGTCAGATAACCGTTTTCGTCTCGATAGAATTAAATAATTATTGACAGATCAGGAATGGTGCGCACAAACTCTTTAATTGCTCTGTTAATCTTTATGTTCTACTCTCGTTAGAACACACATGTTGTTACTGACTTTCTTCACTGATTTCCCCTTTGGAATATCTTCTTTAACGCCTTTAATAGACTCCATCGGTGCCGGTTAACCCACCCAGAAGTATAGGCACCCCCACTGTCATTGGCGGGCGTACTGCTGACCGTTATGATAGTGTTGTATGAGAGGTTGCTACTGAAGTAACCCCCACCCCCCCTCCCACCCCACCTCCCACCACACCACCACTCTTGGAAGAATTACAGTTTTGATGATCTATACTGCTTACCAAAAAACCATAATCCTTATTCACCCATCCCCTCTCCTCCTTAATTACATGATTATTTGATACGTCACTGGCCCAATTTGAAAATACTTCTCACATTTACCTTCAAAATGGAGATCAATCAAAAGAGAAAGTCAATGAGAGTCTTAGAGCCGTCTGGATATTCCTGAAGCTAGCATGAATGTCTCTATCTGACAGTACGATCCACGTTAGTTCGTTAGTGTGAGCTCTCACATAGTATCTCTCGTGTATATTACGTTCGTGATGCTAATTACCTTTTTTTCTCACCTTGATCAGTATGTTTCTCTTGACGCTAATTACCTTTCTTTCCCACCTTGATCAGTATGTTTCTCTTGACGCTAATTACCTTTCTTTCCCACCTTGATCTGTATGTTTCTCTTGACGCTAATTACCTTTCTTTCCCACCTTGATCAGTATGTTTCTCTTGACGCTAATTACCTTTCTTTCCCACCTTGATCTGTATGTTTCTCTTGACGCTAATTATCTTTTTCTACCTCCTTGATCCGCGTTTCTCTTGACCCTAATTTACTTTCGCTCCAACCTTGATCCGCGTTTCTCTTGACCCTAATTACCTTTCGCTCCCACCTTGATCCGCGTTTCTCTTGACCCTAATTTACTTTCTCTACCACCTTGATCCGCGTTTCTCTTGACCCTAATTTACTTTCTCTACCACCTTGATCCGCGTTTCTCTTGACCCTAATTTACTTTCTCTACCTCCTTGATCCGCGTTTCTCTTGACCCTAATTACCTTTCGCTCCAACCTTGATCCGCGTTTCTCTTGACCCTAATTACCTTTCGCTCCCACCTTGATCCGCGTTTCTCTTGACCCTAATTTACTTTCTCTACCACCTTGATCCGCGTTTCTCTTGACCCTAATTACCTTTCGCCCCCACCTTGATCCGCGTTTCTCTTGACCCTAATTTACTTTCTCTACCACCTTGATCCGCGTTTCTCTTGACCCTAATTACCTTTCGCTCCCACCTTGATCCGCGTTTCTCTTGACCCTAATTTACTTTCTCTACCACCTTGATCCGCGTTTCTCTTGACCCTAATTTACTTTCGCTCCCACCTTGATCCGTGTTTCTCTTTACCCTAATTACCTTTCGCTCCCACCTTGATCCGCGTTTCTCTTGACTATAATTACCTTTTTTTCTCACTTTGATCAGTATGGTTTACCTGGTCTAAATTACCTTTCGCTTCCGCATATGTTCAATAAAATGGTGTTTGTGTAGAACAGAAAAACTAAAATGTTTTGATAAGATAACTAATGTGGAGCTGTTCTAAAGAACCAGGCGTATACATGTGGAGCTTTTATGTGAGGAAAAGATGATCGTATTGGATAGGTCATAAATTAAATAAACATGACTATTGCAAGACAGTTTATGGGCTGGGATCCCTAAGGTAAGTGAAGCAGTGGCAGACCAAGACACACATGGAAAAGACAGCCCGAGAGACACATAAGGAAAGCTGAGATGAAGTTGACAGAATGGAGAGGTTGGCTCAGGACACGAGCTCTGGTGTGACAATGTTGACGGACTGTTTGTATAGGAACTTGACAAGGTTATGTTTAATATCCCTGCCTAATTGTATGTCTTTCCCTCCATCCAGGTGCAATCACCATGGACAATATGCTTCTGTCGTTCACCACTCTGTTGCTGGTCGCTGTCGTGTCCTGCACACGTAGCCAGGTTTTGACAATTGGTAAGTAACCGTAGCTCGCTTCTGGTACCAGGAATTCAGGGATGAAACGAATAGGATCACTTTTACCTTCATAGCATATCACGGAAGGTTCACTCAGTCATTACTGAAATATATTTTCATGGGCTGTCAACGTGTGCAGCGTTTCATTTATATTCATTCTGCCTGTACTCAAATTGGCAATTTTTTGTTGGTCTGTCTTTTTTTATAACTGAGACACAGTTTCTCGCCCATTCCTAACAAATTTCTGGAAATGAAAACTCAAACCATATCGTATCTGTCCCACAATCTGTCTTGTTATTTGTTGTTATTTGTTAGTTCTTCCCGTCGGTTCTTGTCCCTGACGATGACCTCATGGCAGTAACGTAAGTTTAATTTTGTTTGTGTCCTGATGTAGTGACTGTGCCATTACCTATATACGTTTTAATTGATAAAACAGTTAATGGATAAATAAGTCTGATATTACATAACGCTTGCCATATCTAAGATCGGTAGAAAGGTTGCCAGAACACACCTAGAAAGTGAGTACCACTCTTCGGAACATACCTGGACCTATGTGTCAGTACAGCAGAGTTATCAGATAAGTAGAAACATCTCTCACCTGTTTCCGACAACTGGTGTGTAGCACGCGTCTGTACGACGCTTTTGTCACTGGCCTGTCTTGCATGGCTAACCTGTCTCTACTAGTATTGGCCGCATGACATGCCTATACCGTACTGTGCAGTCTAAATTAGGATTTGAATTTCAATCTTAGCTCACGTTTCTGTCATGTCTCTGTAATGGGGTTATAGTTGTTTTTGTTGTTTTTGTGAATGGCACTCCAGGTGTCCCAACCCTCCAAAGAAATAACATATAGGTGAACTCCTTCAGATGAACTAACCTTCTCATGAACTTACCTTCAGAGGAACTAACCTTATCATGGACTTACCTTCAGATGAACTAACCTTCTCATGAACTTACCTTCAAATGAACTAACTTTATCATGAACTTACCTTCAGATGAATTAACCTTCTCGTGGACTTACCTTCAGAAAAACTAACCTCCTTATGGACTTACATTCAGATGAACTAACATTGAGAAGATGTTATCTTCAAATAAACTAGTTTTGAGGTATACTAACCATTAGATCAAATAAATTTCAGGTAAACTAAACATCATGTGAACTAATCTTCATGGGATCTTAGTTTAAGGAGAACTAACCCTTAAGTCAACTAACCTTCACGTTGTCCTCCAGAAGAACTAACCTTTATGTCAATAATCGTTTTGACCAACTTTCCTTCAACTTCCAACCGATTTAGGTTGGCACTAATTTAGGTAAGGTACATTTCAGGTCAACTAACCTTCACATGAATTACCCAACTGACCAACCAGGGGAACCGAGACACTAGTCCGGTCAGACACAATACACTAACCAAGACGTCGCGTCAGAGTCAAGCATAATATACTGACCAAGAACACTATACTAACCAAGACCACTATACTAACCAAGACCACTATACTGACCAAGACGTCGCGTCAGAGTCAGGCAGAATATACTGACCAAGACCACTATACTGACCAAGACCACTATCTATCTTTTACGTAGTTTTCCCTGGACACAGACTTTTTTCAAGGCAGTTTGGCTGACGAGATGCAGGTGGGCGAGATGTGGGTGGACGAGATGTGGATGGACTGGATATGGGTGGACGAGATGTGGATGGACGAGATGTGGGTGGACGAGATGTGGGTGGACGAGATGTGTATGGACGAGATATGGGTGGACGAGATGTGGATGGACGAGATGTGGATGGACGAGATGTGGGTGGACGAGATGTGGGTGGACGAGATGTGGGTGGACGAGATGTGGGTGGACGAGATGTGGGTGTACGAGATGTGAGTGAACGAGATGTGGGTGGACGAGATGTGGATGGACGAGAGGTGGATCGACAAGATCGCTGTAGTAGGTTGCGTCACTCAGATGAAGCAAAGTATAGCACAAACGCCTGGAAGACCGCGCTCCACTTTCATCAGCGTGCATGGGATGTCAGGAAAGGTACTAAAACCTACCACTGAATGTCCTGTTCAGGGCGCACAAAAGAATACAAATACTTAACGTGGGCATTAAACAGCATCAACATCAACAACCCACCTGACCGACTAACCTTTCAGGTGAATTAACCGTAGCCCAACAATCCTTTCGGTCAACTTACCTAGGCTAACTACGTAACTAACTCCCAGTGTGGCATATATCCTGTTCTCGTATCCGTCCCACACAGCGAGATGTTAGACGACAATACTTCTAGTCGCCTTCTACAACATACTTGCAGTGTGGCAGTAGCTCTGCTCTGGTCTTTCCAACACACATAACTCTGTAGGAACTACTCAAATTAAAAAGCACCAGACACGGCAAGGTGAGACTATTGTTACCCCCTCACAAGCCACAACACATGATGTTGACAAGACACTTACAGAGAGAAGGGCATCCAATGAAGACCCTCTGATCCAGCTCACAGCAAGTTTCACCAAAAACAACGGACGGGCCAGAGCGTATGTAATTGCATTTGACCAGTTCCACTCGTTTAGCACGTAGAGACACGGGGATCAATTGAGGGCTAAAATGGCTGATTAATGACCCGGCTTTGAGGCGACCAGCTGGAGTGAAGGCAAGTGTTAGCTGATAGAGAGATGGCAGCCGTGCTTATCGTGATGGTGTTTGCGGAGTTGTTCAAATGGCTTGATTGGTTTTATTGCATACTTAACGATTTCCTCCCAATTTTCGTCCTTGTTATCGTCTTTAAATTTATTCACATCATCATCATTGCCATAAAGATAAAGGGAGACGGACAGCAAACTTTATTCTGGACAGAAATGAATTGTTTAGAGACTTCAGTACACTAAGTCACATATTGCATGGGGGTTAGGGATGGGGGGGGGATGGGGGGGGGGGGGTGTCCCTTCCTCGCTGACGTATCTGGCCTGCTTAAAGGAAACCAGATAATAGTTACAGGTGGGTAGGCTATAGCGTACCGGTAGGAGGAATTGAATGCCGTATCTTTGCTATGATAAGCGAATGCATGAACCTGGCTTTGAATATGTGATACCACTACACCATCACTCGCTGATTACCAGTGTGGTTTTATCATAATGATAAGTGACTGAGTAGCTAACCTCCAAATGTAGGTCCAGTTTCAATTTACAGCTGAGTATATGAACGTTAAGATACATCTTCTAAGAATGCAAACATTATACCTGGGAGGGTTGTGTGTTCGGTTAGCAATCGGATCATGTACAAAACTAACCAGTAACTGCAAACGCTAGACTGCAGGCTTCCTGTTAGGGATTTGCTGCTTCACGTTGAAGCAAATACAAAAATAGAAACCTTCAACTTGAATGTAAAGAACGTTCTAGTATACCGCTCTGGAACAGGGAGAACAAAACAAATATCACATGGAAAGGTGCAGGCTATCGAAAGTGGGTGCCTGGACACGATAAGGGATTGAAATGGTAGGGTAGGATCACTCATGTGGAACTGTTAGACAGAACCAGGCAGAATAGAGAGATTGAAATGGTAGTTTGGATCACTCATGTGGAACTGTTAGACAGAACCAGGCAGAATAGAGAGATTGAAATGGTAGTTTGGATCACTCATGTGGAATTGTTGGACAGAACCAGATATATGTCAGAGGAACATGAATTGAAGAAAAACGCCGGCGTTGGATAGGATATACACAATAACCAAACAAGTTCATATCATTGCAAGGCTGTCTTTGTTTTGGAATCTTCAAGGTAAGGAAAGTATAGGCATACAGAAACATACATGGCGTCTAGCCAGCTCGAGACCAATGTAAAGGAAACAGAAAGCTCACAGACAGAGCTTGATCGGAGGGCCAAGGATACGAGAACTGTGTTTGTTGCAGACATGTGCTCCATAAATAGCTGGATGGTTCTGATTGAATGATTGATTGATTGATTGGTTGATATATCAACTCTAGCTGCAAATCTAGGATCTATGTGCATCTGGTAATAGACTATTCTTAAATGAAATTCCAACGGATATTCACATATTCCATATACCCCAATCCCACAAAAATAACATGAACGATCTATAATTCCGGAGAATGAACTTAATCCCTTTACTTCACACAAAAGTACTGAACGACTCAGCAATTACCATCTCTATTTCCGTGCAGCTTATGACAAACTAGACAGCCCAGCATTTATTTTTAAAGCAAATTTTGTAAACAATCGATAAAACAATCATGCAGTTCAATACGAGAATAGATTTTTAATTTTAGCCTGTTTCTCAAGGTCAATTTTATTAATTGCCATCTATTTGTAGAAGATTTAAATCTGGCCAGGGGCCACTTATTGCAGAGGAGAGAATTGAGCCGCTGTATTTTCTTGCATCTTGTAAACATAGACAATTGAGTGACGTTTGTCAAGCTAGATATATCGTTATATTGAACCATATACGACTAGCATCGTCGTTATGTTGAACCATTGCACTTGAAACAGGCTTCTGAAATGACTGGATACAGACTTCCTGTAACAAATGCCAGGTGTAGCCCACCACCTCATCGTATTATGTAAACTGACGCAAAAACAAAAAGCTGTAAAAATTGGCACATTATTGCACAGGGCCATGTTAACCTCTTCAGTAAGTTGCACACACCTAGATTTATCCTTTCACTCAGTCGCACAGAGCCAGATTCATCCCTTCAGTCAGTCGCACAGAGACATGTTAACCTTCAGCCACTCACACACAGTCAGGTTTATACTTTCACTCAGTCGCACAGAGCCAGATTCATCCCTTCAGTCAGTCGCACAGAGACATGTTAACCTTCAGCCAGTCGCACACAGCCAGGTTAATCCCTTCACTCAGCCGCACAGCGCCAGGCGCATCACTTCAGTCAGTCGCACAGAGTCAAGTCAATCCTTTCACTCAGTCGTACAGAGCCAGGTTAATCCATTGAGTCAGTCGCGTAGAGCCAGGTTCATCCTTAGAATTCAGTTGTCACTCAAGTTATACTTCTGACGTCACCAAACACAGTAGTGTTATCTGTTTTAGGTTGTACATTGTAATTGTACTCTGTTATACATTGTAACGCATTTAGAAAAAATTAATCTATTTAGAAATAGTCAGTGTGGGTTTTCTAGAGGGAGATCATGCTTACCAAATCTAATAGAATCTATTAGGGAGGTTACCAAAATGATAGATAAAGGGGAGCCAGTGAAAGTTATTTATCTAGATTTTGCAAAGGCCTTTGATAGAGTACCTCATCAAAGACTATTTCGAAACTTAAAATCACATGGAATAGGTAGGGAAGTTGCCAAATGGATTGAAAATTGGTTAACGGGAAGATGCCAGAAGGTGGGCATAAATAAGGAGTACTCTGAGTGGTGTGAAGTGAAAAGTGGAGTGCCACATGGCTCAGTTTTGGGACCAATTTTGTTCTTGATATATATAAATGATTTGGACATTGATATGGGATCCATCATTGCAAAATGTGCTGATGACACAAAACTATGCAGTAGTGTCTCATCTAAAGCAGAAGTGGATATACTGAGGTCGGATTTAGATAAAATTCGAGAATGGTCTGTAAGCTGGCAAATGGAGTTTAATGTAGATAAATGTACAGTCATCCCACATGGATAGATCCAATATGGAACATAATTACAGAATGGAAGAGAACAATATTAGAAAGATAGATAAGGAAAGGGACCTAGGGGTTAAAATAGTACAGGTAAGGCGAGTGAGCAAGTTAAGGTAGCAGTGAAAAAGGCAAATGCAATGTTAGGTAAGATAAAAAGAAATATTAAACATAGGAGCAAGAAAGTGATAGTCAAACTGTATAAAGCATTAGTTAGACCTAGATTGGAGTACTGTGTACAGGTGTGGAGTCCTTATCATAGAGCGGATATAAACATGCTGGAAAAAATACAAAACAAGAGCGACAAAGATGATAGTGGAATTCCAGAATTACAGTTATGAGGAAATACTCAGAAAATCAGTGTCTAGAAGAGAGAAGAATTCGTGGTGACTTAATACAGGTTTATAAGATGATCAAAGGAATGGATAAATTAGACTATAACAAGTTTTTTTTAAAAATACAGCCACCCACAAGTTGACTAAAGAGAGGCCCAGATTAGAAATTTGGAAATATTTTTTTAGTCAGAGAGTGGTGAATGCTTGAAATGCATTGCCAGGGGACGTAGTAGAGGCAGGGACAGTTAATGCATTTACAAATAAATTAGATACGCATAGCTTTTACAGCAAGATGATGTAAATGAAACTGGTTCTATACAGACTCTGCAAGGTCTTCTAAACCAGTATAAAGACGTTAAGTTATGTTAAGTTAAGGTCACAGCACAAAGATTTGTTTCCTTTTTCTTGACTCACTTATTTGCTTGTTTTGCTGTTCTTTACCTAAATCATATGTTTTAGTTGCTGTTCTTAAACAACAATTCAATATTTGTTTTCTTTGTTTCCTGTTTTTTTCAGTCCCAGGAGTATCAACGATGGAGGAACTCAACACGTTGAGCAAGAACCCGGTTCAAGAGACATCTGCCTTGATCAACCCATTGGAAAATGAAGACGAGATTTTTGTCGACAACTTGGACGAGACAATTCCCACAATACCTGCTGATGACATGGGCAAGCGGGGTGGCATCTTCAGATTCGGAAAACGTCAAGGCAGCCTTTTCAGATTCGGAAAGAGAGGTTCCCTGTTTAGATTCGGAAAGAGAGGGTCTCTGTTGAGATTCGGAAAACGAGGTTCTCTTCTCAGATTTGGTAAACGCCAAGGTAGCTTGTTCAGGTTTGGTAAACGCGCAGGAAGTTTACTCAGATTTGGTCGTGCTGGTTCCGATGATGTACCCGTTGAGAGCACAGAAGAAGGGAAACGAACACTCTTTAGGTTTGGCAAGCGGTCAGATATTGACGTGATGCAAGACTCACTGGCTGACTACACAGACCTCAGAAGTAAGTCCCATCTGGAAGACAGTCGAAGCAATCGTGGGATTGACAGTTTTCATTGGGGAAATGAATACGATCACGAGTAAAATCGAAATCATGCAATCATTGTTGAGAATTCGAGCGCCGAAAGCCCATATGTTTCCTTCGGGAACAAATTGTTCCCTTCTGTTTTCCATCTTCAAACTTGCAATATTAAAATAGAAAGTTTAACTCTGAAACAATGAACTCTGAGAATGGCATCTTTAATCGCCAGGACATTGAACTGTATACTAGATTCAGGCCTTTTCGATATGGCGATAAAGAAGATATTCCTGCACCGGAAGTCGAAATAAAAGGCTGCCTCACTCTCTGTATTTTTGAAATGCTGCACCTGGTTTAATAAAATAGTCCCATAACTTCCATTGACTTTTGTTGTTGTATTGTAATATATCCTCATGTGTCATCTGTTTCCTTTGCTAGATTATAATAGTTTCCTAGCGCAAATTATGTGCTCCAAGATGTGTTCTCATATGCCTGTAAATACCAATCCTGACACGACAGACTCTGACGTACACAGGGCACATTCGGATGCTGAGTCTTCGTGCGTTCTTTTATTTCGAGTGACTTGTTTTCCCTAGGCGATCGAGTTTCGATCTGAGATCTGTACATCTTGTGTCACGCTTACGGGCTAGGTAGAACTGTTCTGTGCAAGCTTCTCACAGAAGGTGGCACCATTGTTGAAGATTCCCAGCGGCACTTTCCAGAAGTTTCTGTAGCGTTTCTTCTGTCTCCGCGATGAGCTTCTGCTTGTTTTGAGCTGACCGTACATCAACTGCTCGGGGAGCCGCTGACAAGGCTTGCTGTTCTGAGCTGACCGTACATCGACTGGTAGGGAAGCCGCTCACAAGGCTTGCTGTTCTGAGCTGACCGTACATCGACTGGTAGGGGAGCCGCTCACAAGGCTTGCTTGTTCTGATCTCACGGTAAATCGACTGCTTGGGGAACGGCTAATGGCGCTTGATGGTCAGAGCTGACCGTACATCGATTTCTTGTGGAGCCGCTGACCCTGTAGCGGTCGCCACTTTGACCTCTTCACAGTCTG